>LKNJ01002139.1:66070-138058 GCA_002120245.1 Maccullochella peelii | reverse complement strand
TTATATTTTTTATATTTTATTTCAGCATTTTGAAATAAATAGTTTCATTAAAAAGATGACTTTTAGTTGAAGCATGGGTCATGTGGTAGCTTCCATATAGAGGACAGCCCTCTTTATATCGAGCTTTATTCACAGATTCCCAATATGACAATTCTGAGACACAGAATACATGTGGACTTTACAGCTAGTTATTAGTGATTTAACATTTATTTATTTTTATTAACATTTATCAGTGGGGGGACTTACTCAAATACTGTACTTAAGTACAATTTGAGTTACTTGTACTTTACTTGAGTTTATTTATTCTACTATTTTATACTTCTACTTCACTACATTTCAGAAGCAAATATTGTACTTTTTACCAGGAGATATCTAATGAAGGGCATGTGTAGTGAAGCTAGGAATTTTTCTCAGTCTGGGCACTAGCTCTGTTTGTCACTAGGTTCACCCCCGGTGTTCTCATACATATTAACGTGTTAAGTTACTGCCAATGTGGACATAACACTTCCTGTTATGATTCATGTTAAATCCTTCCGCTGACGAACCGGCAGGTTGCTTTTATTGTGAAAAACCTACAGGCATGCTGTGTTCCATCAAGTTAGCAAAGCTTCAATATCAGTATGGGTAACTTGACACTCACCATTTCGTAATTTAGCTCAACCGTAAAACACTTAACAGTACTAACAAAAATTATCTCGAGCTACATAAATGCAAGGAAATACAATGCCACAATAACGCAGCGGCTAAATACTCAATTCAAGTTTATTTATATGGCGCCATATTGTAATAAACCTTCTTTCAGAGAGAACGGAGAGAGCCCGCCCACAGAACCCACTGCTGTGGGCACCAAACGAATGGGAACAGAGCCTCGGGTTTCCACAAAACATAATGATCTTTATTATATTTCACACATAAAATACTGCCAGATCACCAGCATACAGAAAAGGGAAACGGACAGTCCCTACCCCCCCCGAGCCCGACGATCAATCAGTGATCAGTTGGTTCACAAAAGCCCGCGTTGAACACCCTCCCTCTTGGGCACTGCGCCACTTTTCATTGTCCACCACAAGTGTTTACACATCATACGCGGTCACCATTTCACCACTCACACCGCAACTCCCCACATGGTGCGTTATTGGCCCACTCTGTCGTCCGGCCGGCGTCTAAAAACTAACAACACACACATTACTGGACATAGACAGAGACAAACAAACACTCTAAAATTACATTTAACTCCCCGAAGGCTCCGGACCCTCCCCCAGTGTCTGAGCAATCGCTCCGTCCGACCTCGATCTAGGCCGATGAGAAGTGGCCGTCACACCGGCCTGATGCGTCAACCCGGTATATCAGCTGCAGGAGCCTTGAACGTAATGGGCTAGAAAGCTAGCTACGCACGCCTATCAAGCCCCACTGTCACTACTTTGGCCCTACCTACGGCTGGAACCTCTCCCTGGTCCCCGCTGACTATCTTCGCCACCGGCAGCCCTAACTGGCATGCGAGCCCACCCGCTGAAAGTGCGTTCTAATACTCTCGCTCCAACCTTCACTTCTCACCCACGCTCCCGCTCGGCTCCGCAGCAACCACCTGGTGCTCTCCTTCTCTCCCCTTTATCCTCCCATTCCTCTCCTCATCACAGGTGCCACCACTTTCCCTAATTACTCCCCACACACCTGCCAATCCCCTCTCGCTTATCGTCACTCACTACAATATCATAACAAAGTTATCTCAGGGCACTTTTTCATATAGAGCAGGTCTAGACCGACTCCTTATAAAGAATACTCACTCTTTTCATTCACGCACAGATCACTTGTAATGAAAGTTATTGCACTGCACAGCCTCAGTCCATCACTCGACTAACCCACTGAAGCCCACTGCTTTTGACGTCAGTTACAATATACCAGCACGTAGATTGGCTCACCTGATAGAACAATCAGCACTGAATAAACAGATACCTAACAGNCTACTTTATATTTTTATAATGGGAGAAATCTTCAAATCCTAATCCTGAATTCACAATTCAAATCTACCTGTGTCTCACACACTCATATAGAAACACACATACTGACACATATAGACACCCAGACACACAGTCTGGTGGAAGGTGGATTTTCAAAATAAAACCCCCAGATGGTAACAGGAGCTTATCGGGTGGCCACAGACAATGCCAGTTTTTCAAAATAAAAGCCCAAGATGGTAACAGAAGCTTACTGGGGGGAGGGCGGGGGACATGGACAAGGCTGTTTTTTTCAAAATAAAAGCCCATAGATGATAACAGAAGCTTACCTGGTGTCCACAGACAATGCCGAATTTTCAAAATAAAAGCCCTAGATGGTAGGAACTTACTGGACAAGGCTGGATATTCAAAATTAAAGGACTGGGAAATCCATTTCAAGCACATTTTCAAGCATTTTCAAGGTATATCTATTTATTCATACATTACAAACTCTATTCAAACCTTAAAGTGTTTCACATCTTTCTTACATTATTATATGTATTCAACTTTTCAGTCCCATTCATACTAATTAGACCATTTCCACTTTTCCAACTCACATCTAGTCATTCATAGTTTCAGCTAGATTCATTCATTCATACATTTATATTCCACATCATTCATACATCTTCAGGATTATTCAACATTTCAAGCCAGCTATCCAGTTTAGCGTAAGCTTTTCAACAAATATTAAAATATTCCACTTAATTCATACATTTTCAGTATTATTCAACATTCAAAGCCAGCTATCCAGTTTAGCGTCAGCTTTTCAACAGCCAGCATTCACACCGCAATTTCTTCAGAAATTGCCTTTTCTAGTTATTCTTAAAATTGTTTAATAAAAAAAAAAAGCGCGTGACGGCTACCTCGCTGAACTGCTGCGTCTCGCACGCGTGTGTTGTCCACACAGGGAGCGTTCCTGCTGCGGCTGCCAGCAGTGTCTTTCTGCATTGAGTTTCCCTTTGATAACGGCCATCAATAAAAGAATGTTTCACTTCATTTCATGATACATTTCATTTATATTTAGACAGGAAAATGTTAAGAGGCTTGTGCTCAATTGTAACTAGAGAGTTAAAACTGTTTTTGTTCGGTAGGCTATTTCTCACGTCTGTGACATATTCTACAGACACCAATACTGAATCTGGAAGGTGTACTATTGCTGGTTTGATGTCAATATGACTATCAACAGATCATTTTCACTGTGTATTTTTGCTGAAAAGCGCCCGGGTCAAGAGGGAAAAATAGGCGAGACGCAGAATCTGTAGATGAGCAGCGCTGAAGACGCTGTGAGGCTGCGTTAACCCGTTAACATGGGCGCAGACATGAAAAGCAAGAGGTTCCGCGACGCACACGCGCTGCTCAGGTCGGCGGTGTGGACATTACTCTCCCATAATGCATTGCGCGAATCCGTTCTCTGACATGACAACTCCGGTTTGGAGCATCTTTCCTTTAAAGGCTCTTCGGAGATACACACGTGGGGAGTTTTAACACATCGCTACCTCGCTAAAGGTAAAGTTTTAGCACATGTACGTGCCAATTCAATGTCATATAAAAATGGACACAGTTGTGTAAACAAGTGACGGTTATCTTGCTGCCCTGCGATCGCTGCTAAAAGGAATTAGGTGTCCAAAATACTTGCTAACAGCAGGCTAGCGGAGTTAGCTTTATTGGTTGACATCATGGACTATGGTTGACATAGGCTAGCTAAAACTGCTTAATAGTCGATTTCAGGTGGTACGATATGGCCAAAATGTTAATAACAATGTTAAACAAGCAACTACAATGTGTAGCTCCCTGTCATGTTTTCTAAACTAAGTTAAGTTAGTGAGTTAACGTAATGGACACCTTGTAGTTTAGCTACAATGTTGCCTTCATGACAAAATTGAGAAATGACAACACCTCTTAGAGAACTATATTCACTTAAAAGGATAAACTGAAAACTTTAGCAAAATCCACGTTGATGCAAACACAACGTCATTGTTTAGGCTTTAAGTGACGTGAGCCCCAACATTTGAAACATGTCTCAACTTTCACAGTCTTATTCGGGAGTTTTATATTTTACAGCAGGAACTACCATTCAGAGATGTCCCAAACACAAAGAGGATACTAAACATTATTAAGAGCCACCTGTAGGATTTATTTACAGTATGTACTTAAATAAGTATATCATATGTGATTATACCTCCATCTGTGTGAATATATTATTGTTAGATTTGGATCTGAACCAAACAGAGGATGACGAGTGAGGACGTGGTGCGGCTGTTGATCCAGTTTCAGGATGAGGATGGGGACGTTCTGGGTTCACCTTTTGATGTGCCTCTGGACATCACCCCAGACAAACTGCAGCTGGTCTGCAATGCGCTGCTACAGAAGGTAACCAGCCGGCATTATAAATATAGAATTTAAGTTGTGATTAGGCTGTACACATCTGCACATGATATGTTTAACCAGGCTTTGTCCACATCTAAAATTTAAAGAAATTAAATGAAAAGGTGTCTCTCAATGTTTCAGAGTGTAAAGGATAGCATTCGAACAGTTAAAGAAGTGTTGCTTTATATATGCTACAATGGCAATATCAATTACTATAGTCTTGAACACATTTCTCACTATCATGGTAAATTAAATAAATCCCCAATTTGAGTAACAGTATTCAAGTAACCAAACACAGATTTCCTTATTCTGTAACACTTACATATCCTACAAAGAGATCATCTCTTAAAGATCTCAGAGGCCACACATTGGTTTCTGTTTTGACCCGTTTTGGACACATTTATTGAAGTTATATAAAGATGAAATTTTAAATCGAGTGAATATATCTTGTTTTCTGCTGCTATCCACTGTAGGAGGAGCCAGTGCCACTGGCATTTTTTGTGCGTGGAGAGGCTGAGGTGGTGTCCAGTTTGGGGTCATGTGTGAAGGATCTTGGTGTCGACACAGAGCAAGTTCTGCCAGTGGTGTACCAGCCTCAGGCTGTGTTCAGGGTTCGAGCTGTGGCCCGCTGTACCAGCACACTACAGGGACACACAGAAGCTGTCATCTCAACTGCTTTCAGCCCCACCGGCAAGTGAGTAACTGATACAGAATGAACAGCTGCCTGTTTGTCATGCTTTTTTTGTACCCCTTTTGAGTCCTTATGATGTAACAACAATTAGAGGGGATGAAACTATAAATAATGTTCTGTTGACACACCCCTGGGTAGATTTAGACATCCTGTTAATTAAATTGTCCTTGTTTGTTTCAGATATCTGGCCAGCGGTTCAGGTGATACCACAGTGCGTTTTTGGGACCTGACTACTGAGACACCTCACCACACTGCCAGAGGTATAAAGCCACTGCTATAGGGCAATATGATCTGCTAGGCATCAAGATATAAATGATTGATTAATGGTTTTAGACACCATTGAGCTGTATTCTGTTTTATTTCAGGACACACACATTGGGTACTGAGCATTGCCTGGTCACCTGATGGCAAGAAGCTGGCTTCAGGGTGCAAGAACAGTCAGGTGAGCTTCCAACACACACATATCTGATCAGTATTTTTAAGGTGTATCCCATGAACATCAAGTGTTTATGTTTTCTGTTGTGCTGTTTCTGTAGATCTGTCTGTGGGATCCAGTGACGGGTACACAGATGGGGAAGACTTTGACAGGACACAGCAAGTGGATCACTTGGCTCTGCTGGGAACCTCTCCATCTGTGAGCGCTCAGTTCATCACTTTCTCATTTCTGCATATTGCTGCCTATTATTTTACTGCAGCTTCTGGCTCTCTGTAGTACATACTTGTGTAATTGGAAACATTGTATTCTGTTCTGATTTCCTGTTTTTCTGATCCGCTCTTCCTCTCTCCCTTCCAGTAACCCAGAGTGTCGGTACTTGGCCAGCAGCTCTAAGGACGGCTCGTTACGTATTTGGGACACTGTGTTGGGACGCTGTGAGAAGATCCTGACCGGACACACTCAGTCAGTCACTTGTGTGAAGTGGGGAGGAGATGGACTTCTCTACACTTCTTCCCAGGACAGAACGGTCAAAGTCTGGAGAGCCAAAGATGTAAGTGTGTGTGTGGCTGAGACATGTATTAAAATTCTGATCACTATGGACAGAATGAGTTGAATGAGAGGGAGGAGACATCTGCATGGCAAAGCAAGACTTGATGTGTGTGTGTGTGTGTGTGTGGTTATAGGGTGTCCAGTGCAGGACTCTGCAGGGTCACGCCCACTGGGTGAACACCCTGGCTCTCAGCACAGACTACGTCCTGCGCACTGGAGCTTTTGAACCCGCAACTGCCACTGTCAACCCCCAGGACCTCACTGGATCATGTAAGGATCATGTAACTTTCTTTTGGGATACAGTGCTAATGGGAACATTTGCTACTCTGGCATAGATGTTTGCTAGAGGATGTTTTCATGTAACAAGCATTTTGTTTCCCCTAGTGGAAGAGCTGAAGGAGAAAGCTTTGCAGAGATATAATAAAGTTAAGGTAAGTACTGTTTGTTGTCTGTACTGATGTGTTCAATTCTGTATGTCCCTTGTATCAGTACCCTTACTCCTGCTCTCGTGCTGCAGGGTCCAGCTCCAGAGCGCTTGGTGTCCGGCTCAGATGATTTCACCTTGTTTCTGTGGAACCCTGCAGAGGACAAGAAGCCTCTGGCCAGAATGACCGGCCACAGCGCTCTGGTCAATGAAGTGCTCTTCTCCCCAGACACCAGGCTCCTCGCCTCTGCTTCATTCGATAAGTCCATTAAAATCTGGGATGGACGCACTGGAAAGTAAGAAGATCTGTCAAGCACTCTTGTCTAGTGGATCTTAAATTAATCCGTGTGTAATCCTGCTGTTGTCCAGGCGATGGTGCTGTAGGCCTAAGATTTGTGTGTGTGTCACTGTGTAACTATGTCTCTGCCTGCTTGTCCACTCACCCAAAGGTACTTAATGTCCCTGCGTGGCCATGTGGGATCTGTGTATCAAGTGGCGTGGTCGGCAGACAGCAGGCTGCTGGTCAGCGGCAGCAGCGACAGCACGCTTAAAGTTTGGGACGTGAAGACTGGGAAGCTTAACATGGACCTACCTGGCCACGCTGATGAGGTGAGGGTTGGAAAACTGCTGCTTCCTGATAGTTGTATATTGATTGCATTTTCATTTTATTTTTTGGTCTAATTGCCTTGTTTCTTGTGTGTGTGTGTGTGTGTGTGTGTGTGTGTGTAGGTTTATGCAGTGGACTGGAGTCCTGATGGACAAAGAGTGGCCAGTGGCGGGAAAGACAAATGTCTCAGAATGTGAGTGATATGCCAAGAAGCCATCTTTATCTTTTTGTTAGTTAAAGTTAAATACCAGTGTTCCCTCACTCCTAACCCTTTGGCCTTGTATTGTACTTCTAGATGGAGGAGATAGCCACACCTCTATTCCCCTTCCTAACTTTGGAGGGTTTCACATCTTCTACTGTCAAGAAGCCTGACAGCTGGAGCAAGGGTGGCTAGACTGTACCTGATCCCCCATTTGGCTTTATTATACTGTCTGTCAACAATGGCATTGTGTCAAGGAACTCTAGGTCCAGTCATGATGCAAATGTCCTCTCCAGGTTTGAAAGCCATGTGGGAATATTAACGATGTAACACCGTAAAGGTGTTTAGCTGAATGGGAATGTAAAATAGGAGAGTTTATAATCATCAGAACTTCCATCCATTGAGATCTCTGCAAGTAGAAGCTACACTGTGATATGTATGTCTGTGTTAGCATCTCAAATTTGAACATGAAACAGTCTCCATTCATGTACATGTTGTTTTGTACACATCAGGGGCCCTGACATGTAAAAAACGTACTCCTAAGTTTAAATCCTTATTATAGTGCCACGCCCATATGCACAAACAAAGTTATGTATTTAAAAATGAATACATAACCTAATGCTTCAATTTCTGAATACAGAATATATTAATGAAATGAAATGAGATGCATATATTAAGAGACTAAAAAAGGATTTAACCAGCACCTAAGGAAAACTAATGTATATCTCAGCAGCATGTGTGTCGTCTCCTTCACATTAAGCCTCACTAGACGAACTGTATACTGTAGGTGACAGGTGGACTGGCGGGGCAACAGGTGGGAGCGCTAATACTTTCCTCTGTGATGTTAAAGGCGAACGCCTCTGTCTTTCTCCTCTGTCCTGCAGGCAGAAAAGCCTCAGCTGGCTGATTTTTCTGCCTCTGCTGTGAAGCAAAGTGTCACCAGCTCTGAAAATAACAGGTTCACCATTCCAGTTAGAATAACCCGTTTTTATTTTCTGTATGAAAACTGGGTTTGTGAATATTTAATGTGAATAAATACTTGCATCACAACCTTTACCTTGTAGTTGATGTTATCTGAAGAAGCAGCTTTAAGTTAAGTGTTTATCCAGTTGAAGGTCAGTTGACAACGTGGCTCATTAATGTTAATTTTTAAGGCACATGGTTGTAAATCCTTAAAGCTAGTGCTTGAGGTGGTGGTCTAAAAGTGGTGGAGGAAACCAACAAGTAAAAAAGTTATTTACCTCAAACACAAGTCTTTAGAGCTCTATAGTGTGACTGTATGGCATTTACTCCACTTATAATTCATTTGATAACAGATTTCTATTTCTATAAAATAAAAACCTGTAAGAAAATAAATAACAGCTATTCTTGTATGTTTTTAACATCATTGAATACTTTTTCAATGCTGCCAGCAACAGTTTTATCTTAATTTGTCTCCAGAACAGATACATACGTACCAAAGGATTTGAGTTCTCTGTGGCCACTCTAAACTGTCCACTGACGTCATTTTAAACAGCAGTCTTTATATGTTACTGGACATTTGCTGGAGCTAAAATTTACTCGGATGTTATTACTCCAGTCAGTGTGAGGGACACGATGAAAGCCTTTCTCTTTCTATCCCCCTTACAGGTGATGGTATATAGGAATATAAACTCTTTTGCTTTACCAATTTCCTGTGTATTACAAGAAAACAGGGAAAAAATAAAAGTAGTGCCTTATTATGAAGCGGAGTTTGCTCCTGCATGTTCATATACATATGCCCTGTAGCATTAAATCTAAGTGAATTAGAGTTCATTTAAATTATCTAACGTCTGAACACACATTTCTGGAGTCACACAGATCAGGTTTATTAATCACAAGTTTATTGAAACCGTGTTCTGTCTAAATATGCTTCTTCAGGGGTTTCCACGTCTGATCATGTAAATTGTACTTGGGGCACTGATGTTTTTTAACAATATTTTTTCTGATGTCCTATCAACATATTTCAGTTTCTCCTCAACACAAATGAATCCTTTAGTCTGCCCAACAGGACCATCTGAAATGTGAATGATTGCACCGGATCTGATATGCTGTACGATGAGGTACACATGTTGGCCTGTTTATGAAAAGCAGCAAAGCGTAAACACGTTGTCTATACAGTAAAAACGTGCTTTAGCGAATGAAAACAAACTGGCAGAAGTAAATATGAAACAATATTCTGTTGCTCTTGGTGTAAAATGTAATAAAGATTTGCTCCCATCAGGGATATTACATTGGCGATTCTACTGAAGTGGTTTGGCAAAGAGGAGTAAAAAGGCTTCTGTGCAAGGCTGTGTGGTCGATCAAAACCAAGCCTTGCTTAAATACTAGTCACTTGTTAAGTCATCGAGCCTCTGACATATCTACTGTCCCTGTGATGTCGTTCAACATACTGTATGTAAACACTATATTAGACAAGAATGAGTGCATTTAAAGATGGCTAATTAACAACTTAGCGTACAAAAAGCCTATGAAGCAGGTTAGCTTGAGGTAAACAAAGAATATTAAAATGACATATCTGACTAGAGGACGGTCTGTTGGGTGAGTGAATCAATAAGCAGAAGAAAACCACTGAAGGCTCACGCGCATTGAAGTCATATGGCTGACATAGTCGGACATGTTTAGTAGTGAAATCACTTTTGTATTTCACCAGCAGCTGCTTGGAAATAGCAGCCTGACTGAGGGCCTGAACGAAGCATTACTGGTCAAATATTCCCAAATAAAGCCTTCACATGCAGCTGTAGAGAACTCGACCACCAACTGAACACCTCGGGAACTTGTCTGATGTTGAAAATGTATGGCAATGGCAACAAAGGGCTCACTCACTTCTATTAATAAACCGACTCTCATCTCCTACTCTTAAGACTGCATGTGAAGATTGTGCTACATATGGATTTGTTTCGTACAATAAGTGCGTAAACGACTAGTTATATCAGGTTGACACTCTGAAACATTCTGCAGGAGATGTAGGCTACTGACTCCAGACCAGTTCGTGCAGCCTGCGAGCCACTGTCAGCGTGTTAACAGGACAGACGCTACATCAAGATTCATGCAACTGCATTCAGGTTGTCTGCAGCAGCCATAAAATGCACAATGAACAGTATCTACGGTTCATCACCAGCGAGGAAATACTACTAATGTTTAAGTGTGAGCAAGCACGGTCAAGTTAGCAATTGCAATACCCACATGTGTTGAAGTACTGCACAGACATTTTTAAAGTACTGCAGCGAGCTTGTTTGTGTCCAGTAGCATCTCTGTTCTTCGCTCAGTATAGTAAGTACTCAGTGAATCAAAAGACACATTTATGGTTTCAGTACAAAGTGTTCACTCTACAACATGTCATAGAAAGCTAAAACATCAGACATATGTAATATCCCTTTTTAACCTGCTCAAGTTCTTTCCCTTTGGTTAATAATGTGTGTGTTTTTTCTCTCTAAATACAGTAATGTTCCTGGTAATAAGACTCAAGAAACTGTCTACAAGTTTGGTCAGGCGCACATAATAACAACAATCATTTCATTACTTCATTTGACTTTGCCTTTTCCCGTTCTTCAGAATGAAATCGTTCCTAACAATGAGCACTGGAGCAAAAAGCTAAACTGAGCTGTTTTGTGCAACCAGCCACTCTCCCTCCCTTTTATTATCGCCACGTTTAGAGTACGTCCTGCAAATCATTTACTTTATGTTACAGAGTGGAAACTGGTCATGATGAAGTGTCATCTGCTCGGGGTGACGCAGACAGCTAGTATGAAGTAGAATAGAGGTGTTCAGTTGTGCGTAGCATGAGGCACTGGTCTGTGCTTCCCTCTGGACCTCTGTCACCGTCTGGCCAGTCTACTGGGTCTTCCACACATCGTTGAGCAGTTTGACCACCTCCTCATAGATGACAAAAACTATGGCCACGTCCAAGCACACACGACCAAGCCTGGGAACTGTCCCTTTGTAGAACCTGAAGGAAGGACAAGCTGAGATGATGTTTTGTCTACAGTAGTGAAAACTAACCAGCATGCATCAGGAGCAGGAGCAGGGTTACTCACGCCTGTGGGCCTTCGTGCTTCAAGATCTGGAAGGCACAGTCCACTGTGTTTTTGTAGCGGTGGGCCTCCAAACCCTACAAAAAAAAAAGTGTGTCTTAAAAATGGCAGACCTGATGACAGTGATAAAATCACCACAGGGTGTGTTTTCCTACCTGCATCCTGGTCTTCACCACATCCAGAGGTGTATTTCCAAAGACGCTGGCAGCTCCCGCCGTCGCTCCGAACATCGCTGTGACAATTGGATGCATTTCTCGCCTGGGGTCGTCACCTTAGAGGCCAAATCCAAACATTGGATTCATGGAGAATGGAGGAAAATGAATCAAACAAAAGAAAAGAAAAAAGGGGCATTGGATTTTGTTTTGCAGCAAGTAGGCTTTCTCACCTTTGTACCAATTGCGCAGCAAGTTCATCACATAGAATCGGATGGCCTGATTGGTTCCTTGTTTCAGCACAGTCGCCGTCAGACCTTGATACGTCCCCCTCACACCTAAATGAGTCAGATTGTGTTTCATTACAAACCACGCATATGCATATTGGTAGTAACAGAATGAGCTATCATATATATATATATATATATAAATAAAAGAGCCACTTATACCATGTTGATCCATCCTGCTCTCTTACCCTGTTCTCTGATAATCTCGCTGACTCCATGAAAGAAGCCTCTGTAGCGAGGTCTGAGGGAACACTGGTCATGGATCATCTTCACCTGGAGGACGAGGGAAGAACCATTTCGTCAGTCCATTGTTCATTCAGATCGTCGCTGATAAAAGCAGATGTGGACAGAGCTTCCTGTGGTAAAAGAAATGTGTAATAGCACCCAGCTCCACCGACCTTGAGTGTCTCCATGGGGCAGACGACCACGATGGCCTCTGCTATACCTGCTCCTAAACCACACACGAGGCTCCGGGTGTTGTCTAGCCGACCGGTGGCGTCTCGCATTGGGTTGCTGAGCATCTCAAACGTGCCAAACCTGTGAAGGTGACACATTCACGAATAACAAGGGTCAAAATAAACAACAATAGGGGAACATTTGTGTGATGGATTCCACTGTAATCCAAACAACTGACTCAGTGGTAGTATCAATAAACCAATTATTGGTTTATAAGTAGCAGTAATATAGTTGATTAACTGGTTAGTTGATTGACAGAACATGAATTAGCAACTCAGGCTTAATAACTGATTCATCGTTAAATCGTTTGCAAGCAGAAATATTAAACCTTTGATGGTTCCAGTTTCTTAAATGTGAGAATTAGGTGCTTTTTCTTGTCTTAATATTACAGTAAATTAAAGCCAAACCAAAACAAGACATTTGATAAGATCACCTTGAGCTCTTCAAGACATTTTTCACTGTTTTCTGATGTTTTATAGACTATACATTTAGTCAATAATAAAATAGATTAATTGATAATGAAAATGATCATTAGTTGCAGCCCTTTCACTTAAGTACCAAGAAATGCTGTCACTGCTTTGACATCAGTCAACTGTTAAATTCATTTTACGTTTACAACCCTGACAATCTGTGACACTATAAACCAAATGTGCTTTTCTATTGCAGCTCAATTCTGTGTATTTTTACATACAAAATATGTCAAGTAAAAGCAACTGTATATCACGTGTGCATCTTCACCTCACTGCAGATTTGGGTATTGATCCATAGAGCAGGGAGCTGAGACCTCGATACAACCCTCTGAGCCCGTGATCCTGCACGGTCAACTTCACACAGTCACCTGCGCACACACACACACACACACACACACACACACACACACAGAGAGAGCATCCAGGAGTGAGTAACCCAGCAGAAGACTGGCACACAAACCTGCAGTCAGTCAGCAGTCATACATGTCCCAGTGACCTACCGATCCCTCTGTATCGCGGCGGGTTGGCTCTCTCATCTAGCTGCAGCTGGGTCTTGACATACTCTGTAGGGAAGGTGATACAGATCTCGATTCCTCCTGCAATGCCACCTGAGTGAGAGAGAGGAAATGAGAGAAACACTGCTGTCAGGATTTGTTGACTCACTGTGCAGGATTGTTCTTGAATGTTCTGAGATAACTTGCCAGCACTGCTATTAAACAGATGAGCTGGACAGGAGTGGAGCGGTGCTGATGCTAGATCATTCCTGGCGTAGCTTTGTGTTTTAATTAAATGCTAATGTGATGTGATTACACAGCAGCGCCTGTGTTGAGTTGGAAAGACAAGCTAGCTGAGAGCTACTGAATGTAGCTTATACCTGCCTCTATTCAATAGCCTACACAGCAGGAACCTTTCAGCCTCTTTATGTTTTTATATTAATTCAAAGGAATATAATGTGAGCGCAGTAGTAAATAAATACAGAAAATACACAAATGCAACTACATCATGCAACAGCTGTAGCATCACTGCTGGCTGAGCGCGTTTTGACCCAGTTCTGCATGGATAGCCCTAATGGGTGACACACTGAGATTAGACTATGCTGTGCAGAAAACAATGGCAGGCTATGAGGGGGGAATCTGCGATATGAATATTTGCGTTGCAAAATCAACCTGCAAGGATGGCCTTTCCAGGATGCGTGATTTTCCTCCCTCCGACTGCAGCAGCCGCGAGGTTTCTCCTCGCCGCGTACGACCGCTGGTGAGCCGGCAGAGAGCCCAGCCCCGCCGCGGCGGCAGCGGCGGCCAGACGCCGGGATGAAGGCTGCTGATGGGGAGCCGAGCTCGGGCATCCTCTCCTGACACCGCAGCTCTCGCACGGCCCCTCACACACCGAAAACGGCTTCAGCAGTGAGGACATTTTGATCGTCGGGGCTGGTGGTAAAAAAAATCTCCAACTGTGGTGAGGGTCCCACTCAGACAATGTCACACAACAACAACACGGGAAGGCGCACCAATGTGACGGCTGAGGGAGCATCAATATTCAAATAGCGGTCAGGTGATGGGGCACGCCATTGGCTCACCATGCTGTCTAATGTCATTACTCATGTCATGTGACTATGCATGACTCTTGGCGACCAATAACGTGCAGGGTGCTGTTTTATTGATGTGCTGAGGCTAACAGTTACCAGATAGATAGATAGATAGATAGATAGACAAAACTGTGCACCAAGTATCAGCCTATAAAGTGCAAATAAACATTATTAAACTAACCTTTATTTGGTTTTCCGTCAACTGCATCACTTACACTGTGCATAGATAGATAGTCTAGATAGGTGGGGTACTTCATCAATGGGTAATTATGTTGTAATGGCTGCCGAGTCACATAAAATAAAATAAATAAAAAAGTAAATTATGCAAGGAAGTAGGTTAGAAATAAACTACAACAAAAGCCACAAATAATAAAAAATAATCTAAGTAAAGAGACTGAACTAAAACTAGGATCATATACACAGAATGTATGCTTAATATATACTGTAGATTAGTAGTTCAAGTCAAGGAAATAGTGCCAAAGACTGGCAACGTGCTGCATTGGAACTGCATAGATTAGAATGGAATTAACTGGATATAAGTATGTAGAGGTATGTATCATGTATTTGTGCATTTGTGTTAGTATGTAATAATAGAGGGATATTGAGGTAATATAACACAGGGATTTACACTAATACGTGTACTCTCAGAGCCATAGAATACAATAATAATAATAATAATAATAATAATAATAATAATTAAAAGAAATCAAATTAATAAGATTAAAAGCTTCACTCCCTTGGTAGTGTGTCATGAGCCACACAATCAAGAGCTAAGTATATTGCTGTTGCCTGTTAATCCCTGTTCCCTTAAATAGTGATCTCGCCATGCCAGAGCACACACAAACGCACGCGCAAACGCACACACACACTGCCTCCCCCATCACCCTTTGCAATGAAACTAGGTCAGTGTTTCCACACATGCCCACAACCCCCACCCACCTGAGAAAAACATTCAGTGTCAAAACTACAAACTAAAGTGACCAATTATTGTTCATTTGGTTAATTGATTTGTAAAACAGACTCATTTTATGCTTCATTCTATTTATTTTTAAATTTTTTGTGTATTTCATTGTGCGTCCGTCCAATTGTCTACAAGCACCTTTGCATGTGATCATGCAAAGGGGTAGACTACAGCGTAAAACTCCAGTTCAGGAGGGAGATGCAGGTGGGACGACAATATTTCCTCCAACTGGTCTTCCTGCTCTTCGGTGTTGTCACTTACTGAGTAGATCCTCAACTGGAAGACGTAATGATCAACACGGTCATTGTCATGGTGTGACATATATCTCAGTACATATGCAGATTCAGACACTATCGATGTTTTTTGCTCACTCTGATCTTGTTAAGTAAGCGCCTTTGTGTTACTCTGATGTGCAGCAGCCTCTCCACGGTCCTGATTTCCAAGAAAGCCCAGACTCTCAGCTGCTCCAGACGCTCACACACCTTAACCAGCTCCAGCAGCTCCTCATCCAGTGATTCATTGCAGTTGCTCAGGTCCAGGGTCAGATACTACAGACAGAAAAGATTAAGGTTTGTTTTAATGTACTATTTTAATTGAAATCCATTTGGTTCTTTGCCACAGCACTATTTCCTGCCATGTTCTTTGCTCCAAACATGACTTGTAATTCAATATAACCACCTCAAAATGCACTGTATAGTACATTTTTCAAAATATACACAAAACTTAATTTATCATCTGTCCCTCTAATTACAACACAGATAACAAATAGTGACAAAACACTGTTGTTGAATCCAGTTAATCCAATACATCAATAAGGCAACAGTAAACATGCTGCCCAAAGACCCATAATTGGGGCTATTGTAGCTTGTTTTTAGGTTTTTAATCAGTCCCAATCAGATAGTTTATGTGTGATTTTCCAGAGATTTGGCAGTAGACAACTAAAATAATGTTTGACAAAAAAAACTCCAGGTCCACTTAGTAGTTTTTTTTCCAGAGCTTTCAACCTCATCTCAACATGTCAGCGAGAAGTGGTTGAAAGCTCTGGAAAAACCTATTGTTTCCAAGGTCAATAATTTACATTTCATGCTAAAAAATGTGCTCGGTGGAGTTTGGTTTGGTATAATCAAATAGTTATGTTTAAACAAGACTAAGAGTCTACACCCATGCTAATAGCCCTGTGGATCTGTACCTGGGCACAGTGGTGCTTCGAGCTAAATACATGGTAGCATGCTCACAGTGACAACGCTAACATGCTGATGTTTAGCATACTTTAGCAACATTCACTAATTAGTGTTTATTGTTTCACATAAAGTGTTTGTGGGTGAACATTCAGTTTGACACCATCTCTCTACACTACACCCTGACCTGCAGACTGCGTCTGTACCGAGGCAGCATGTCATACAGGAGAGGCCTGGCGCTCCAGTCTTCGTTGGGGGAGTAAAAAGCTGTCATGGTGTATTCTGTCAGGGGAATCTCAGGCAGCAGTATCCTTGCAAGCCAGTTAGTGTTGATGACTTGGTCCACCGTAAGCTTGACTTTCAGGTCCGGGCAGCTTGATGCCAAAGTTGCCCATGAGCCACCACACACCAGCTTGACAGAGAAGATGAAGCAGAGACAGAAATGAACAAAGGAAACCTGAGGGGGGTTTCATTTTCACCAGTGGTATTTTATTTTTCCTTCACTTTTTTGCTATTTCAGCATGTGCTCACACCCAGGACTTTTACACTAATCCCACAGCACCTACACTATTATCCTGCCAAGAGGAACATTTCACTTAGTGGATAAGTTGGCAGAATAATTACACCATCTGGACTGTGCAGGTGTGTGTGTCCTTACACTCAGCTCCGCAAAGTTGACATTTATGATTTTTCACACTTCAGCCATATATGTAAGCAATTAAGCAGTTTTTGTTGGGGATAGTCCCCTGTACCAATGACTGCTATATCCCACTTGGCAATTCAGCAAGTAATGGTAACTACTGCTTACCTGTTGATGAGGCTCACTCAACATGCAGTGCAGTGAGAATGTTTGCAGGGTGTTCCCATCTCTACTGGAGTTCCGCCTCGATCCTCGCTGTCTATGCTGGAGAGCCATTAGCAGCTCATCTGACAGAAAGGAGTAACTCAGGCTCAGGTCGGTGAGGCCATGCAGGTAGCGAAGGAAGCGGGGCACGTTGGGGTTAAGGTGGACATGCACATCACCAGAAAAGAATCCCTTCAAGTCCAAAGACAAGATAGAGCACTGGGGTTGGACACGCCTCTGAGAATGTGACAGTGCAGAAAGCAGCTCCAGACCCTGGAGGTTTAAAGATCAGGAATCAGAAACAGATGAAACAAAAAACTGAAGTTGGATGGTGGAATGACATTTATTATGAAGGAATTAAGGCAAGCATACGGCATTACCAAGGATAGGTGGAAATTACGGATCACTTTGCTGATTCAAATCCTTTCATCCTTTCATTCAGTTCAGTTATAAGATTTGTAGTCACTGACTTTGTAGTTTGTTAATTTTTTTATCCCATCACCATACTACAAACCCCGGAAGTCCTAAAAAATTACATAATTTAAATTACTTTATCTTGTATGGACAAGATAATAACTTGTCGAAATAAGCTTTTATCTTTTGCACACAATATTAAAAAAATGTTTTCAGGATTGTCACATTACGTCGCTGCTTCCAGTCTTTAGTTCAGTCTTGGTTTTGAGTACATTCAGTCTGTTGCTGATTCTAACCGTTTCATTTAGCTCAGCACCAATATTGCCTTGTCAGGGCTATTGCATCTTGATTGTTTCTGTGGATGTTGCTGTCTTTCAGAAAGCTTTTCTCCAGAATGTACCGCACTGTAAATAATGAATGATCTGTCAGTGTCTCTGTCAGTCATCAGTGAAGGGATCTCCTCTGCAAAAAGCTGATTATGACAGTGACCATGATGATTCAGCTCACTTGGTTCAGCTTGAGGATTCAGTGTTAAAGATTCATTCATTCAAATACTGGTCACATTTAGTCCCAGCCCTCAGCTGATGAGATCTGACTTATCTTTTTGATTACCACTGGCACTGTGGTGAAGCACCCGTGGCAGTGATATATCTGCTGATACATTATCTTTGGACTGGTGCTGTACTCACTTGATTCATGTTGTTTCGCATCCCGTTCAGACAAACAGAGGTGAGAGTTGAGGATCCTCTGTAGAGGAAGCGAATCAGGGAGTTTACTAAAGAGTTCCTGAGCCTTAAAGTCCAAGAGATCTGGTCCAACTCCAGCCTTACGAGGGAAAGGGACCGCAGTGGGGCCTTTACTCTGTGGAGACAAAATAATGTTAAATTTGGAGTTACAGTCTAAGGGGGAATTAATTGGGGTGCTGAATTGTGTAAAACTAAGATTTGGTTTAGACGGGCCTTCAGGAAACACTCCTTTACCTGCTAAGCTCAAATAACAGCCCACTGATGGTTTGCTCCAGTCGCTGGGCTACCAAGGACCTGCGTGGTGGACACACACACACCTCCAGCCTCTCCAGGTAGACTCCCAGATAGCAGGCATAGGACACAGCAGAGCAATATTCAGACTGCCTGAATTTGGACAGTCGACCACTGAAGTGGAAGAAGCGGAAGCGCCAGAGAGAGGGAGAGCGCATGACATTGTGCCAGTGATGACAAACCAGGTCTGCACTCCTGCGATCACGGTCAGAAAGACAGCTGAACACGTGCCTCAAGCACACATCAGGAAGTGACCCCCAACCGCTCGCCCTCTCTGAGCTACTCTCATGACCTTCATCGCTGAGATCTTCCATCTCTCCTTCACTGTCCTTATCTTCTCCACCAACACCTTCCTCCCAAGTGCTGTCCTCATCCATTTTTGTTTGTATGGTGCCACTGCCGCAAAATTTATCTAAAGAACGTATGGTTCACTCTTGGAATTCAAGAGTGATTTACATTGATTGCTGCAGCTTGTATTATCACTGTGGCTGTCAGTAAATACAGTTGTCTGTGTGAGAGGCTAATCCCACTTTGGATTTAGGAAAAAGCCTGGAAAATGTCAAAAGAAAAATTACTCAGTAACAAGAGACAGAGAGATTACCTGAAGCTGCAAACAGTCCAACAGTGAATTGGACACTCTGGGCGAATTTACCACATAACATTCTATTGGGTTCTATTGTGACATCACAAGGACTCAATTCTCAGTTCAGTTCCCCAGTCACTTCAGTTCAATTCAAAATACTTTATTTGAATTGAATTTATATTATTGAATTGATATATTGAATATTGAAGTCAAGCAGGTTTGCAAACATAAAAGGACATAAAAACAATTGGTACCACTTTCTCATAAGGCACCCTTTATAAAGGGTTTATAAGTTGTAACTAATGGCTTCATTAATAGTTATAAAGTTAAATTAATAGTTAATAAGTACTGTAATATAGTAATGCTGTATAGATTAGTTATAAGTCATTCATAAGAACAACTGTTGGGTTGCCAGGTTGTGAAAAATACATCTATTTGTCATTTTACAACACAGGGTTGCACAATGAAAGTTGTAGCCACTTCATGCTACACATACATAGAACATATATACACTTATACTATTTAAAGTTGAATAGAATAAAATAAAACAATATAAACAGTTAATTATTTACATGTACCTATATACATATACCTATACACACAGAAAGTATGTTCAGTACGTTCTAAAAGAAAGACACTTAGTGGGAATGAGGGTAGTGAAAAGGTATGTATGGTGTATGGTAATGTGCAAAACCAGCATAACAGAAAGTTCCATGTCATTTATTTATGGTGGAGTGCAAAGAATGAGGTGGACCTGAAGAGTCTCACAGCCTGAGGAAAGAAGCTGCTCTATATTCTGGTGGTACGGCAGCGGATACTTTTGTATCCTTTTGTATCATATCACTGATGCTCGGTAGATGGGTACCAGTGATGTTCTGGGTGGTTTTAATCCCCTGCTGCAGAGCCTTCCGGTCCTGGGTCGTGCATATCCAATGCCAGTTTGTAATGTTTCCAGTCAGGATGCTTTCTATTGCTCCTCTGTAAAAGTTAACAAGAACTTGGCACATGAATTTTGCCTTCTTTTGCGAACTTTTGCCTATAAGTTTCTTAGCTTTCTTTACTAGGGCGGAGATGCAGGGCTTTTCTTACTTTTTTTTAGTTTTGCACAGATATTCCCAGGTTGGTACAAAATCAAGAGAGTGGACCTGTACAATATTTTTCAAATAAAATAGGAAGCAAAGGGCAGCTCCCAGAAAAGCAGAGGTTACCAAAACAAAGTCCAAACTTATAAGCCAATATTCCCTAGCAACGCTACCCTCCCCACCTGCCCAGATCCAATCACAGGTCATATCGTAGGCCAAAATACAAAAAAATCCCAACAACACAGGAAGTAATAAAAACAAAACAACACAAAAGAAAGGAGGGGATGGGGAGTAGGGATCCTGGGACAACATAAATAAAATAAATGTGCAAGAGATGTCTTGCACAGCTGTGTGTTTTGCCAATAATTTCAGAAGTTAATGACACCTTGCAATGATTCTTGTCCTTTATAGAGGGATGTGGAAGTTAAAATATTTTCAACAATATAGATATACAAGTCAATATTGTCAATATTCCCAAAGCAGGGTTCTCCTCTCTCTGTAAAAATAGCGTGTTTACATTTTCCTCTCTTCATTCTTTCATTCAGGTCTACTCATATTTAAAAAGACAGACTGATTTTGTACACGTGCTGTTTATTTGTATTAACACATCATTAAAAATATCACAGAAAGTAAACATAAACTCAAAATGAAATAAGGAACGAACATGGCTGAGCTTAGGTGTAAACAGAAAGTTGTTTGCTAGCAGAATCAGACAGTGCACATAGCTTTTAGGTGCAAAGCATTTCCTGAGAGCATTAATACAGAGAGTAGACAGCATTATTTGTTTTGAAAGCACAAGAAACATTTTGTCCTATGATGACTCCATTTATTTCTTTGAGTTCCTCAGCCCTTCAAACAGTAGACACTTAGCCTGTGCAGAGAGAAAGAAAACAGAGGATCTCTTGTAAACAGAGTGACATAAGCTGTGGTATGTTTGGTGGAAACTGTGAGCTTGTGTGCCTCTATTTATGTCTGCGTGTGTTTACAAGAGTCTGTGCCAACCTCATGCCAACGCAGTGTGTCAGGGGGCAGCCCCAGATGGCAGTGAGGGCAGGTGTGTGTCTGATCGGGCACTTCCTGGTTTCTTTGCCCCCAGCAGGGCCCCTCGCTGCCCCACAGAGGGCGACATGTGGAGTGGGAGGACCAAGCTACGCCAAAGTGAGGTCGAGGGTCCGTCTGGTAGCTCATTTTCTGGCCACTAGAGGGAGGTGGTGACAAAGGATCCGAGTCTTCCTGCAACACAGCAGCAGAGGAGAGTTGTATTACCATAAAGGGAAAGGGATCTGTTCTAAAATAGAAAATTGGATGGAAAATACCAAGCACAATTCTATGAACCCACAGACTTTTTACTATAATTCAGTCTCAATGGACCAAAACTCCAAAAAGTGTTATTCAATATCATTATGAATTCAAGTCTTGATAGTCAGCGTTCCAGCTAAAAGAGTCACATCTCTCTTTTTGTAGTTATTGACTTTTTTAAAAATTATTAAAGAGGTTAATGAATAGTAGACGGTGGTTAAGTAAAGTATTGCCATCAAAAGCAATAACATCATGTTCTAATGGGAAAAGAAAAGAAGATTATCATAATGAAATGTATATTCGGGCCTCTGTAAAGTCATTCCTTCCATGGCAAAGCTTTGACTATTGAAACAGTTCTTTATAAAATGTATTTCTGCACCTTTTCAGCCGTGCAAGATTTGTGCAAATGTATGAACTTGTGTATAATACATGTCAGCCACATACAGGATAGTAGGTCTATGAATAATTTATTCCATACAAACTTTAAAATGTACACTATGTACATTTTACTGTCAACTGTATCCTTATAACTGAGCCTTTACTCTGTATTTTAGAACATATTGTCCTGTTAAAGCATTTTTTTAAAAATCCATTAACTCCAGCTGATACACATCAGCAAGTCAAAACCCTATTTCTTTTGTAAAATTACTATGAATCAATGTGAATGAATGTTTTAGTTGTATTACTGTGAAAATGCCGCCACATAAACAGTGGTTCTTCTGATCACACAGGGTCACAGAAAAAAGCACAAGGTTTATTTCCATAAAGAAGTTATGAATTTCCTGTAAGGCTAGGCTGCTTTTTACCATGTGAGCTTGTATATCCTTAAAATGGTAACATTTCTTTGCACCAATGTTATTTTGTATTGCACAGAGAAGTTACAGTAAAGAGATTATATTTATAACATATTATATATTTTAATGTGTATAGTCAGAAAGTTTGAAACCTGTTTAGGAGTTTCAGGACGATACTCTGAGTCAAGAGACATCAGGCAATACCAGCAGGGTTCAGACGGGCGATCTGTGAAGACCCAAACACAAAAGTACTATGGCAGCATTAACGGTAACACGGTTTTCTTTAAGTAAAACAACCCCAGAAAAAATCAAGGCCCCACAGGACCCATATCAGTCATCTCTGTGTGGGTGTGTGTATGTGTGACTTACTCTGTGTGTTGGAGGGATGAGATGACACTGAAGGGGGGATCAACTCTTCCTCTGTTGGCAGGGGGGACAATGGGAGGCAGTCAGCATCGTCCTGTGTGTTTGTGGCTATCAGAGTCTCCTGTGCTAAGGTCTCTGCATCACTGATACATAGATCCTTCCCAACCTTCATCCATCACAGGGACACACCAAAATCTTGAATAAAAATTTGTTTTACTTTCACAAAATTCCTATTGTCTTTGAATTAAATTAACTCTAATGGATGTAATTTTCCAGTATACATTATGAATGCTGGTGTAGTGTTCATTTTTCCTGTCAAACCTGACCTGACTGGGCTCCACCTCTTCATCACAGGCTCCACTGTCAGCCTGGTCGTTCTCCTCTGGTTCCTGGAGGTCTTGGAGCTCGTCGCTCTCCTCACTGGAGTGCTGAGTCGGTGTGTCAACCTGGGTAGACGTCGTCCCACTGAGGTTTGAGAGAGAAGCAGCAGAATTAAAAAACATGCCCTCCTAACTGCCTGACTAGAAGGTTATCAGCCAATCAATCTTCAGCTGATTACAACAGCGTAGCCTCTACTGTTACACTCAAGGCGAGCACCTGATTACGCATAAACATTCAGACTCTCCTTGCCTTACCTCTGCGTGCTCTCTCCCTGTTCCTCCCTCTCTCCCTCCATCCCTGCTCATGTGTCTCCCTCCCAGGGTGCCTGATGTGTTACGTCCTCTTAATCCCACCGTTCTTTGACTTTTCCCTCTCTTCCTCTGCCCCTGTCTGTCTCTCTGCTGTCCCCCCTCCCTCTCTGTGTGTGAAACGGAAACTCCAGGCTTTCAATATTTGATGTGTCTGAATAGCTCACAAGCAGGTTTCTGTAAAGAGTAATCAGGTGAGGGCTCTGATGTCTCTGTGGTGGAGTCTGCTTTGACACGAGCAAGCCTGCTAACGCTGAATACAAATTCTGCAAATTCAAACCCTAGAAAGTGTCTGGCAACTTCATACAGTGCTCCCACAGCATCCCTAGAATATAAAATGTATTGGAAGCACAATTATTTTATTTAGGACCAATAAACAGTGTACAAAGATTTGTCTTGTTGTTGATACAGAGACTTATTTACAACATTACAGTAAAATACATTTCTTCTGACACTCAAAAATATCATTTTAAATTCAGGATGAATGAATCAGTGAGATGGTCATTGATTAATTCATCCTGAATTCATCCTGATCTTTGTCTTTCCATAACTTTTCTGTTTTCTATGTTATATGTTTTTTTTCCCCAATCATTGACTGGTATAGAGCTGAAACGATTAGGTGATTTGTTGATTAGTCGATTGACAGAAAAATTATTGTCAACTATATTGATAATCACTTAATCATTTACGTCATGTTTCAAATTTACAAAATTTCTAAATTGTCTCCAGTTCCTCAGTTCCCGATTCTCAACTGTGAGAGTGAGCAGAAGTGTGTTCAACCTGAAAAACACTGAAGTTGAAAAACATAGCAAGCTAGCTAGCTAGATAGATAGATAGATAGATAGATAGATAGATAACCCGTGATGGAAAGTAAGTAAGTACTTAAGTACAGTCTTGATGTACTTGAGTATTTTTACACTGTTGTATTGGTACTTTTACTTCTGTCAGCTGCAGCTCAGTATGTGTCATTCTGTACATTGTGTTCATCCAGGACTGCCATCTTGTGCACACAACAGCAACATGACTGCATTGTAAGTGACTCATTCCTCCAGCAGATGGAGGAAGAGCATTTGCTTTGTGGCTCATAAACTGTCGGCGGACAAACAATACCAAAGCCACATCATTACCTCAGGGAATTTCTGTCTTCCTCTCTTTTCTCCTCTCTTTGTTTAAATCCACCAGTTATTTCATTTTGTCTCCCCTAGTCCAGGAGCATCTCTTGCATGAGCAGCTCTCTATTTAGCTCTCCGTTCCTGTGCATTAACTTCTTCACTGACATGAGTTGCCACCATACAAACTCCACATAATCCTGTAAGATATGATAGACAGCACACATCAATGAATGCTCTTTTCAACCACAATTATCAACTAAATTATGTGACTTGGGTTTTTAATTTCAGGGTCGTTTTGAAGAGCTGTGGTAGATGTGTGTGTGTGTGTGTGTGTGTGTGTGTGTACGTGCTTGTGGGTCTCTAAATGGTGTGGTGTGTGTGTATCTCACTGATGCGTGTGTCTGTACGCGTCCTCCTGTAAGTGCACGGCAGGTAAAGAATAATTTGAGTATTTTTCCTGTATATGTGTGTTTTTGTGGGAGGAGGGAGACAGGAACATAAGTGGCGATGACTCACCAGTCTTTTGTGACAGTGGTGCAGAGAGAGTGCTTTTCACCCATTTCTCTCCCTTGGGGCTTGCATACAAAACAAGAAATGGAGAGAGGATAAAGAAGAAAAGGAGAGGAAGATTGGGTGTTAGGGAGCATTAAAGGGGAGTGGGGGTATGGATAATTGAAGGAAAAAAGGGAGAAGATGGGAATGAGGGTAGAGAGCGCGATACAGAAAGAGGAAGAGGAGATGAAAGGAGAGAGCAAAAAGACAAGGGTTGTAGGGATCATAAACAAAGGATGCAGTTTCAAGGGAGAGGCCTTCGCAGCTCTGCCTCTGTTGTCCTAATGGCTGGTGAAAGCATGGTTGATGAGGCATGTTATGTGGCATAGATTACGTTCAACAAAGGTAGTTTAACAGACGACAAAATTTACAAACATGAGGAGGAGAGAGCCGCAATGGCGAGGTTCAGATTTGAATTGAAAAGCTGTCTGAGTTCAGGGGCTACATCCCATGGAAAAAGTTCAAGCATCTTGACTCTTTGAGCAGCTTTCATAGTGACAGAGTTATCTAAAGAAGATATCTAATAATCACCTATAGTCATTTATGTTTCAGCAACTTACTTGCGAACCAACCTCCTGTCACATACGGATGCGAGGCATAAAATTTGCCGTGCTTGCTTCAAATTGACGCTCTCTGAGGTGTATCTAGGTTTGATAGCATTTTAAGTCATTTTGTGATACTAACACTAACCCTATATTTTGAACCAAATGTGCCAATTTGTAGGTGTTTGCCACGTCTCATGTTTTTCTCGGATGCTTTCAAATTTTAGGTCTCTACTCTCACAGCAGCTTTTATATCCCCAGGTCCTAACTGATAGAAGAGATTTCCACACACTTAGATCTATGCAGTGTTTCACTTTATGTTGAACTTTCGGTCTGTCAGGCCTTCGTCAGAGCAAACATGATTCAACAATAGACAAGCTGGTAATCCCATTCTAATCATTGGCAGTATGCAATACATCTGTGTACACCCTGGTGGCAGACGCTCTCTACCTCTTGGGAATAGTAGTTTTTAAGTACTGGATGGAGTACTGTGAAGCATACAGATGGAAGCCATACTTGTTATACAATACAAAAAGGGGTGAAACACAGTGACATATACAAACAGGAAGTGCCTTATAGTAGCACCATACAATTGCATCACGTAGTAAATGAGGCTTTGAGAGGTATCAGGCTTGAGCTATCATTAATCAGAGATCCCCAGATCTATAAGAAAAACAAGCACCTCGAAACAAAAAAAGGCATCTCAAAACAAAAAATAGAAAGCAGAGCTATGGAGGAGTATCAGGCGAGGGCCATCAAGATCCATAGACCCCAAATTCTACATTAGAAATAAAGTTAAGAAACATCCTCATATCCATATATATCTATATACATATAACATCGTCAGGTCCTGAAAATCTGACAAAAATTTAAAAATAAGAAACCACAAGTTGCAAGCTGTTAAATCAAACTGTATACAGTGACAAAACCTCTGTAAGAATTTAGAGCGTGAAAATCAAATTTTATACTTTGTTTAATCAAATCAAGAGATATGAACAGATAGATGCAACATGTATTACAGTTCATCGCCAATCGCAACAACATTACTTATTGCATTTTTCACTTAATGCATCAAATCACTGTACAGATTTTCAGTAATGATTCATCAAATATATGTTGGACAACAGTTCACTGGGTCTGAAAAGCCACCCTGGCATGCCTTGGTGGTCTTTAACTCTGAAGTCATTTAATCACAGTTACAAACACTGCAACAAAGATGGGCTCGTGTTACAGGTTAAATACCAATTAGCATAATTTCTCATTTACAAAAGAGGTGTGGAAATCAGCACTTTGACCGATGTTTTTCAAAGCAACCTGAGGCGACTAACAGAGCTCAGACGAGGCCAAATCTTGTGTTCTTTTTAGAAGGTACTGGTCAAAATAGCAGCATAATTATCCCACACAACCCAACACACACGCACAGAGAGAATGGGAGTACAAGGAAAGAAGAGAAAACCATCAAACCAAAAATACACAGTTTACTGAACAAAAAACCATAAACAAGATACTGCTATTTGCCATGCAACCTAATATGACCCATTTTTGTATCAGTGTTGTGCAGTGGTGATTTGGTCCCATTTCATGTGGCGTTCATGTTATTTGTGTAAACTCATCCATTGCACCAACTCTTGCACAACCAGAACTTTTGCAGATGTTGGTCATTTTACACTTTCAACGTGTAAACGTCTGTATTACTACTGTGTAAACTAGTGTCAACTCTATACTTTATATGCGTAGAGATGCATGGTAAATTATGTTTAATATCATGCTGACATTTAAAGCTAAAGGTTGAGCCAAAGTCCCATTGCTGTAGAAATTCATGCTCATTATTTAATCAGATTTTGAAGGTCTTATAGCTGTATTAATTCAATATTCATGCTACTAATAGCTGACGTTTTTCCTCGTGTTTCTGCTTCTGTAAATGCACGGGCTTCTTGGGGCCGTTACTGATGAATTGCTGTGTCAGACTCTTTTATGCCAGGAGCTGGATGTAAACCAAATTTTGTGCCTGTGAGAGTTGGAGCCTTTTGGAAAATTCAGATTGCATTTTAATTATAGCACACCCACCAGGCAAAATAAAAATGATTACTATAAGGACATAATGTGATCTAAAGCCTGACACACAATTATGCTATTGTGCTGGAAAATTTTAAATCTCAATTGTGTAGTAGTCACAGAAATATGAATGTTGGAATGTAAATAGCAGTGTCTCAACAATGCTCTCTTTGTCCACGGCTTGGCAACAAGGTGTGAAAGACGACTTTGTGAAAGGCTCCTTTTCATAAGCAACAGCGCGTGAGCATCCTCTGAGCGGACCTCATGTATTATCAGATCGGACCTACTTAGCCACATGTTCAGGTCTCAAACCTGTGAAATCAACTGTATGAGGGGAAAAAAACTGAACTTATTGTGTTGCACAGACTTCACACAGGTGTTTATGTATCATGTATTAGCCACTATGTGGGGTGTGCCAGTCATTAAAAGTCCAACATGTAGCGCATTTCCATCGATGAAACATCAACCCATCAATTGTGAGATATTTTATTGAAATATCTGATGACTGGCCTTTCAGCACAGAACAGCTTAGCAACCTCTCTTCATGTTGTTGCAATGTGGTCTTTTCCACCAAAGTTTACACCTTGAAGAGCTGATTTTCATCAATACATACAGTAGGTGCATAAAAAGGATTGGATATTATATCCCTTTGGATATTGGATATTGGATTAGATTAGATTAAATAAGATTAGAATAAATAAAAAAATAAAAAAATACAATTTAAAACAAGAAACAAAATTAAATTAGACATTATTAAAATTTAAATAAAAAATGTCTTCAAATATTCTTAAATATTTAATACAGTTTTTAATTAAATAAGACAACATTTATTTAAATGAAATTGAGTTGAATTAAAACTTAAATTAAAAATCAAATTACAAATTTAATTTAATTAATGTAGCCTTGATCTTCTAGCCTCAAGCAGCGATGAGGAGCGGGCTACCGAGGTCTGGTAAGTTCACTTATTTCTAACTCCACACCCCCAGATTTTTTTCATTTTCTAACTTGTAGTCTTCAGACCGACGCTGACTCAAGTGATGTCACTTGAGGCAATTTAATGCAGGTGTAGACACCTGTAAACAGACTTTGATGTGTAAAATTGGTGGTTCCCCTTCAAGAGAAATACAAGGTGGAAACTAGATGTTAAGGAATTAATAATCATTTATTATTTAATTATTATGCTAAGATAAGTGCCTGCTGACACTTGCTACAGACATCTACCTCTCAGATGTTGCAAATGTCCAAAATGTCAAACTAATCATTTGTCTTTTCCTACCAAGAGTCCAACCATAGCATATGTCATATTATTACATTGCTGGACATAATTATATAAATAGTACAGATGTTACCTACAGTGTTATAGTCTCATAGCTCTCATAGTCCTGTTGACACTGGTTGTCCCAGTAGCACAGCTCACTGGTGGCCAGTGGCCAGCATGGCTGCTTTTAGAGCTTAAACAGCCTTGATAATGAAATCCCTGTGGCCACAGATAAATAAAAACAGATAAATAAACATATTCACTCTTACAGTCAGGCAATGAATATCCAGCTAGGATATCTACAGAAGGTACAAGCTGTAATTAAAAATCTGAATTCATAACATGCTGTCCAACAATCACTCAACAAGCCAAGATAAAGCCATGAAGGTACCATTCCAATCAACTGGTGAGCAAGCTGACAAGATAACACTTGATTAGACCATATTGACAGCCTGCTAATCACTGTCAGTGTTTGTACCACTGACAGCATACATAAGGTTTGTTTTGATGCCAAACAAGCGGCAGCCAGAAGCACTTCAAGGAATTATAGCAGAAGGGCATATTGCCTGTCTGAAGTGAGAGTGAGGAGGAGGTGTGGAAACAAGATATGGCAAAACCTATCTACCAAACACCTTTTCCACCGGCTGATTGGCTGGCTCGAGGCAGGAGCGAACATGACTCAATCTTTATCTTGAATGCCAGCAGCTAAATTACTATACAGCTCAAAGAGAATGTGCGTGTGTGTGTGTGTGTGTGTGTGTGTGTGTGTGTGTGTGTGAGTGAGTGTGTGGTCCTGCGCAGTAAAGTGTACAGATGGATGACTCATCCACCAATCATGTGACTCATCAATCACTGCAGTTACCATTTCCCTCCCTCCTTCTGAATTTTTCTGTTCTCCAGTTTTTCCTCCCCTTTTCATTCCCATTCTTGCTGTTTTTTTCATGCTCATCTTGATTGTCTGGGGACATAATAAACTCTCTCCATAGGTTTTTCTTCATTTGTCTCCATATTCATGCAACTGTGACATATATGAGTCGTGCTGCTGCTAAGCTTCTACCGATTGTCTTCCTCTTTTGTGTATTTTAATTTGTTTCGTTGCTCAAGAATCAAGTGTTCTTGCTATATTTGCTGCTATACAAGTACAACATAGCACTCGCCAAAAAGCCATTAAAAAACTGAACTTTAATAAAATAATTGCTTTTATTTTTTATCATATAGCAAAACTAGTAATCATCATGCTGTTATTTACACATTGCACGGGCATATTTATTTCACACTGTACATCTTACAATGCTAAAGGTGACATCAACAACAACACTCTCCTTTTACAAGACAGATGGCTTCACTGTGGACACAGTGGCCCTCTTCCTTTGAGATTTCTTTTTTTTATGTTCACAGTTTATTCAGAGAAAACAACCATCTTGAATTCCCCATACTGTTTTATTTTTTCTCTTTTTTTGTTCTTTTTTTTTTTGTTCATTTTTTAAGATGCAAGTAGAAAGACGTGCATTTAACGGTTTAAGCACAATCCCTGACTCCCCAGCCTGAAACTTTTCAATGAATTTCCTCTGAAAATGAAGAAAAATGTTTGCAGCCTCTTGGTGGAAATCTGTTTAAAAGGGCTGCAGAACAGATAGTGTGATTTCAAGTATTTTTTGGAAAGAAAGGAAAAGTAGAATTAATGGATGCGATGCAAGAAAAACATATGCGTGAAAAAAACAAAAAACAGGTGAGTGAACATACGAATTGGAGATGGAACAATGAGAGAAAATATGAAGGACTCCTACAAGGTCAAGGAGTACTGTATGGTGGGCGGTGATGGTGATTAAGGTGGATCTGCCGTAAATATGTTGACACAATAACTTCTGGATCCCAAAATGATTGAAAACCCTTCGTCCACCAGGTTGGAAGTGTTTAGTGTTTAAGTTTGTGCTTTTGGAGTCCACAGGGTTTCTACATTGGGACCTGGTTGTGATGATTATATTATGTAATATGATATTTCCCTTTATAGAACCATGGTGCTGTAAGGCAAAAATCTGAATCTTGAGTTTGAACAACTGAAATGTGTGTATTTGGCACCTTTGCAAATTGCAGCTGTTTAAAGTGGATCCAATCAAGAAGAGAATAAGAAAGGCAATTACACACATCAAGTACAACAAAAATATGCTGTCAACATTTGACAATAGCAGTGTTCAGTTTTTTTGTATTTGTGTAGCTAAGAAGTCATTGAACTACTTTAGTTTTGTAATATGACATACAGAATATAAAACAAAAGATTCAAAGTGATGTTGTAAACATGGTTCTCTTACAATGGGCACATCTGCTTGTGATTATATGTAGGTGTGTTGATGTGTGTGTGAGTGTTTGTTTGTATGTGTGTGTGTGTGTGTGCATGTGCGCGTGCGTGTGCGTGTGTGTGTGTGTGTCCTCTAGAAAACTCTGAATAATGCAAGAGCATCAGAGATTGACCTGAATGGAGGCAGACATACACCATGGTATGTTCTGTTTCAAAATGTAAACTGAGCAAGAGGCTGAACATGGTTACAGGGAGCTTAAACTGGGACCCCTTCATCCTCTCCCTGACCGAGAAAATCAACAAAAATACAGTGATTAAAACAACATAAATCTAACTTTTTACTTCTTGACCCTTAAATTTCCATCAGGCTCAAAACACATATCCCCTCTGAGTCTTTTTTTTTCACCTCTCTTTTAGCTTTTCTCCAGCTACTGTATATCTATCACACCTCTGTCAGTCCCTCTGATCTGACAAATGTCCAAAAAGTCTCTCAATACATTCTGCGTTTCATGTAGATCCTCTCAATAAAGTTTTCCAGTTCCTCCTCACTGTTCAGCTGAGGCACCAGCCCATCTTCCTCATAGTCATCTCCCGGTGCGACTTGTGGATAGTAGTACGGGGGTCGCCTGCCTCTCCTGGGCGTGGTTATTGGTTTGGGCGGAGGTAGGGGTTGGTAGGTCCGTGGGTGAGGAAGGATATAGTTAGAGATATAAGGGGTGAGAGGCAGGCGTGGCGCTGGCTGCTGCCTCCAGCCCTGTCCACGGTTCTTACCCCCAGCCCTGTGCCTGCGCCTTGGGGCCTGGAGGTCAAGTTCCTGGGGGCCAAATGGCTGGTCTCTGGAGGGGGAGGGCTTGCCATAATATTGTGGTTTGGGATATGGGAAATAAACAGGGTAGTATGCTCGATATGGCTTCTGGTAGTATGGATAAGAAGGGAAGGCTAAAAACTGTTTCTGGGGTTTATACCAGTAGTCAAGCTGCTTCTGAGGCTTATACCAATAGTCCTGCTTGTATGACTTGACTTTGTCCTTGTGCCATTTCTTGTTGGACTTGTTGTACTTATAAGGGGCTTTCTTAGGGTTTTTTGAGGCTGTGTAGTGGTAGATAGGCGGAGCAGCAAGAGGAGGAGGTACCAGAGGCCTGAAGCGCGGGGCAACAGGGTTGCTGTTGGTTGGCTGCTGTTGCAACTCTTTCCTTTTCTTCTTCTTCTCTTCCACATCACTAATAATCTCAATCACATCATCAGCAGGCAGGTGCAGCTTGCTGCTGATCTCAATCAGCCTGTCGATCATTTGCTGGTCCAGGTCGTCTTCATCTGGGAGGACCTCCTCTGAGCGCTTGTCCTCTGCGGTGTTGCCGGCGGCCCCCATGCTGCTTTTCTGCCGGGGCTTCATGTAGGACTGCTGCTTCCTCCCCATGTACTGCAGCAGCATGTCAGAGGCGATGTCTGCCAGCCTCTGCTCCTCCTCTCTGGCTCGCTCCGCCTCCTCCTGCTGCCGGAGCACCTCCTGCTTCTCTGCACGCGCTCTCGCCTCCTCTTCCATGTGGGAGAGGCTCTCCTCTTCTTCTTCAACCTCCTCCTCCAGCTCCTCTCCTTCATCCTCAAAGTCATCCATGAAGTTGCCCCCCTTGATGGGTCGGTTGCCCGACCGGTTCTCCTGCCAGTGCAGCTTCTTTCCTGCTCGTGCTAGCTGAGTGTTGTATGCCTTGTAGCCCTTCAGAGGAGGCAGGATCTCATTATCTTGGAGACCCAAGTCAATGTTTTGGAAGTAGCCTCTAATTTTGCGCTGCAGAGAGAGATCATCTCCCTTTGAGGTGGAACTCGGTCTGGCCTTGTTTAACAAACTTCCTAAATCATTCCCCTCCTCCAGCCCCTCATCTTCTTCTTTCCTTTCCTCCTCACTTACACTGTCAGGTCCCACATCCTCCACGGACCACCCTTGATCCTCCTCTGACCTTGTGCTTTTATCCTCCTCATCCCTTCCCTCTAAGTCATCACCCTGAGCAGCTGTCAAATGGCCTACAATTAGCTGTTCAATAGCCTTATCAGCCCCTCGCCCCTCCTTCTCCTCCTCCACTCCCCTCTCTCCCTCTGTCTCCCCTGTTCTCCTTATCTCACCACCCTCCAAGCCTTCAGTGGAGGACAGCTCCTGACTCTGATCCTCTTCCCAGTCTCCGTTTCTGCTCCCCTGGATTTCACCCTCCCCCGGGTGGTCCAGGGCCTCCAAAAGAATGGCGAGCACCTGCGCAGGGTCCGTCACTTTATCTGACTGGTTATCTTGACCTGGGCCCCGGCCCTGGTCTAGTGACTCGTTGTCAGGGCTGGAGAGACTCTGGGGTGGGGGTGAGAGAAAGGGGGTGAGGTTGTCCTCTTTAAGGTCTGTCCGGGTGCGCCCCTCCACCCCTCCCTTCCCTCCCTCACCCCACGCAGGGGCGGTGCCAGCCAGCTGTGGAGTGACAATGAGCAGGACCAATAGGATGAGGTGGGCTGTGGAAGGGGCGTGATGACAGGTCATGACCATGCAGAACTGGCAGGAGGGAGGTTAAGCACCTGAAGAAGAAAGCAAGAAGGCAGAGGGAGAAGGACAAAAGACACATGAGAAAGGATTCAAATATCATTTGTTGTAATTATGGAATTTCCATGGCAATATGAGCACATCTGGATCATTTAAATAATATGCAGCTGTTTTTGTGGGCCAGTCTAAAATATACAGAGGATGACTGGTAGAAAATACTTCAATGACTTTAGGATTAGAGCACCTATAGACTGCCAGAAATTTTAAATATCATTTAGATTACTAGTCTCTAATTTACAAACAAGATATGTTTCCATTATGAAGCCACCATACAAAAGCACTACAAACGTTTCAGAACAATGCAGGCAGCCAAACGCAGTCTAATGAGCCATGCCAAATCCAACAAAGAAAGTTGCACGCTTCTCTTTCTCATATCTGACTGTTTTTTTTAAATTATTATTTATGTTTTTGACGGAAAATCAAATTCTAATTCATAATGTTTCTTATTAGGTCTAATTTTTGCCATTGGAACCTCCGTGTATATCTGGAAACATAGAGATGAAGGTCTGATCTGACCGTATAAACCAGTCGTGATTCTTTCAGTATTTAACTGCACATGTCTTTCAAGGGGAAGGTAATAATTTGCATAGAGAAATTGCGCTACGAACCTAAATATGAGCCTTTTTTGTCTGTAGTCGTGCGTTAACCCAGTCATTATCTTTCCACCGCGCGGATGAATTGATGCATGCTGCGATTATTTTTTGTCTTCTCGTGAGATTTACCCGAGTAAACAGTTACAACAGCAAAGAAATGCACGTTAGCGAATTGAATTTTCAGTCTGGATTTCTGGTATTAAAAAAAAAAATCTCACCTCCTTCTCCAAGCCAACCCAACCAGAACGCACGCACTTGCCATTTTAAGCGCAAAACGTCTATTTCTTTAAAAAAAAAAAAAAAAAAAAGAGAGAGAGAGAGAGAGAAAATACAAATTGATCCGAGCTCTGCCTCTGTATTAGCTGTGATTTTGGTATTCCATGCGTCAAGGCGATGTGACCAGGACAAGAGACGGCACGCACGGGGAAGTCATGCGTAAAGCTGGTGGCTACGGTTGAGTTATTTAACCCTACGGTCCCTGAGTGGTCCAGCCAAATTGTAAATGAGCTGGATGTAAGATTTTAGGGGATAAAGCCAATTTGCACGAGGAACGGGGCAGCAGTGAGTTGGAAACGCGGCTTTGTCCTTGTGTGGTGTGAGCATGTTTCTCCTCAGTGACAGTGATGGAATGCAGACAAGCATATTTGGGCACCACAGCACCGCGTGCAGCCCAAATTTTAACTATTTCCATTTTTATAAACTGGATCAGCAAGGTAGAGAACGAAACAAATCCACTTCATCAGGTGACTGGCCTGCAGTAGATGTGGTTTAGACTCTAATTTAATTAGAATTTCATAATAATTTTATTGTTCAGATCTTGGTGTGGCTTTTAAATCCTAAACACTGACACGATTTTTGTTATATTCACGTTTGAAAAATATCAACCTAATTTTTACAGGAGCTCTTGAGCAGCAGCTGCACACAGAAATATTTCTGAGACCTAATTGTCTACGCACTGTAGTGGCTTAATTCTTTAATTACTCCCCCCAAAATAAATACAACCGATTCATATAGCAGATTCCATTGTTTTTTACTATTACAATTATCATTGAGTATTATTATACATATGAATACATTTCTAAATAAAACTTGGTTTGTTCATAAATGTGTTCATTTCTCAATTTAGTTTAAAAAAATTAAAGTAAAAATATAACTGGAAAATAGTTGTAAAAATATTGCTCGATTACCTAAAGTTACAAAATGTATTCAGTTTTACTTACAAAAAAAAGATCATATAGAAACAGTCGCAGTGCTCATCTACTTTACAATTAAACAGTCGCAGCAGACAGATGAATTCTTCTGATTAAGTTGAGATTTAAAAAAATTAATTCTTCCACTCACTAGCCTACAATCCTAAAACTCGCCTCACTCTTCTCTTTTTCAAATACAACTCGTATTTTAATAATAATTAAATAAATAACTGTAAGAAAATGTCCTGAGCTATCTGATTAATATGGCTTGTGAATGATACGGAATGAGATTTCGTTCCACTTACCTGGAGTCCCACTGGGGGTGGGGAAGTGGTGAAACTCACAACGCGGGTAAAGCCAAGATTATTTCATGAATAGTGGATCACCTGAGAGAATTTCTGTTTTTCCCCCCTCTCTTCAGCCTGTGACCAACATCAAGAACAACTGGCGCTTCTTTATTTAGTTGCGTGGTGTGTTTGTATGGCAGCAGCACTGGTGCTAATGTACAATTGAGTGAATGTTTTCAGCCCCACAGTCAGCGCACCTTTATTGTATATACCCTCACTGAACCACGTGACATTCCCCCCCATCCCCACCCCCCAGCTGCAGGCAGTGCTGACGTCACTTCCATTGATAAGAATGTTGGTGTGTGGAGATGGCACTGTGAGTCTAGGCTGGCCCCCAGCTGATGAATGAACGGAAATGGCATGAATGAAATAGTACTTTTCCTCAATGAAAAGAGAAAATTGTAGAGATAGAGCTGGTATGCAGCCATTTTCCTTCTCACATATTAAAGGTTAGCGTGTTGCGTCTTCCTCCCTTGTTCCTCCCTTCCTCTGCTCCGGCTTGTTTCAGATTCAGGAGCTGGGGGAAAAAAATAGAGTGACCTCGTTCACAGGCTATCAATTAGGGTCATTTAGTGACATGCTCCAAAGAATCAATGACTTACATCTGCAGCTTCAGACAGAGAAGTGGCGTGCACTCCAGAGGCCTATTTCTCTTGCAGCCTGGTTGTTTGGCTTTTGTCTGAGGTGGCCCTGATCCTCTGTGGCTGCACGGCTCAAGGGGGCCACGGGAGCCACCATGCTTTGCTGCTCAATTTCTGCTGAATTTCCAGGGATTGCACAATTTTCAACCTGCTGTCTCACACAATTTCTGGCTGCTCTCCATCTGTAAGCAGCACATTGCACTCTTAACATGGCCTCTCATCACCGTTCTTTTTCACACCACAGAGACACAAGTGAATAACCTTTTGTGCCCAAATCGGTAACACTTTATAGTAAGGGTGCAAAACGCATGCTTAAGTAATGCACAATGAATTAATGCAGGATGTACAAATTCCCATTGCTCACTATTCAGAAATGATCAAGTCACTGTGAGTTTAAGTGATTAGTTAACGCTTAATGGATCATTAATCAATGAATATTAACTCACAGTTTCTTCATAAATTAATTCATATGCCACATAATAGCTAGAATGCAGTCATGTATATAGAGGAAGGTATTTTAGACCCATGCATTTGATCAGCCTCTCTAAAAACAGATTACTACCTATTCTAATAAAAATATGCAGCTGTAGTCAGATGTCAACATATGCATGTTGCTGCATGATCCAACAGTCTGTTAATGTCACATTTACAATATACAGTAAGGGGTGGCACGTACATGTTTTTTTTTTTATGATACTTTTTGTTGTTGTTGAGGTGTAGCACAGGAGGAGAGCACTGAAGCACCCAGCAAGTGCCGGTTGACAAATCAGTTTACATTGTAATGAAGTGAGAAAGAAAAGGTGGGTATTAATGGTGTGCCAGGAATCTGATTGCGACTTGTTAACTTTACAAGAGGTGTTGACCATTGGGGTCATGCGGAAACATGTAGAAGTTTACATATGATTACCAGTTTGATTAAACAACTTCATATTTCTATTAGAAGTGGTACTGAAATGCCCTTTTCTATCTAACTGGATTCCAGATTATATGACGCATGCATTAGTTACGCATTGCTTAAGCACGTGATTTGTATCCTTAACATAAAGTGTTGCCCATAAATCAATGCATGTGCACCCGTACTGTACTGCTAGCAACAAAAGCTTTTCTTTTCGTTTTATGCTCTCTGACTCTAATTGTGATCATTATCAATACCAAGGCGAGGAGAAAAATCAGTGGCTTTGCTAAAAAGTAGGGATGCGGAACTGACATAAGTCTGCCCGAAGGTTTTAAACCTCACTAGTCCTGCCTGAAACAGGATAAGATTCAAAGGTTTGCTGAAGTAAACAACTCTGGGTTGCAGAGTGATGCTTTGATTACATGACCCACTCATGTGAATTCACCTCTGTTCCTTTTTTCAACTTCTTTCTGCTCTATTTATTATAAAAAATAAAAACAACTTCCACTTCCTCTGTCATTCCCAAGGTCTGCTGTAATGGAGCATTTTGTACATCATGGTTCAAGGGCAAATAAATATACAGTTATGTCTTACAGTGAGCTCTCTTGTTGTGCTGACATTAAAGGAACATGCTGTGCTGTCATTACTGGCATTCATGTGCTGGATAATTTAGAAACAAGTTGATTCACAATGTTAAAGCCAAGCTCATTTCCATACACTTCATTTGTCAGTGCCAAGCCTCCACTCTGGCCTTGTGTGCCACTAAATTCAGCTGTCAGTCCTCATAGTTTTTCACTGCGTCAAGGCTTTTATTTCCAGGTGTGTATGTGTGTGCACACGTTTATGGATGTGTTTACTTTCTTTCTCTGTGCTGCCACGTTCATTAATGCTTGCACTGTACGTTCAGTTAACCACAGACAGGAATTCTATATTATCAGTGATGTCCTAAGGTTAATTGGATATTAGCTGCAGACATCAGAGTCACATGAGGCCAGCTTTATTAAGCGATTATTGTGCAGCCTGATTCAAAATGTCACACTCTACTGATGTGAATGTTAGATTTTTGAAACTTCTTATCTGATCAGGGGATTGAGGGGAATATAATGTGCGGACGAAAAGAAATATCATCCAAAGTCTTTGATGTCTCATTTTAAAGGGGGTTTTAAGCTTATCAAAGGCACAAAAATAAGCATACAAAAACTCATAGTGACTGCAATGATACAGTCCTGGGTTGTAGAAGTGGAAGACTCTGGCAACAAGAAACATGCTCACTCTCCACCAGGAAACTAAAATGGTGCTTTGTTTCTGTTTTGAGGTAGGGTTCAACTTGGTCTGTGTGCACAAATATGTGTTTTGTGTTAGCAGACAGAGATATGCACACATCAAATGAAGTTGTAATTTGTTACGATGGCTTGAGGCACTACATAACCTCTGTTTGATTAGATTTTGTGCAAAGGACTGTTTGCTGCAGAATGCAGAGTGTTTGCAAGGCAGTCATGTCATTGTGTGTGTGTGTCTTTGTTGAAATGCTTGATGGCAGCAGCAGGCTCGGAGAGGTAAGCATGGAGCCGGAGGGCAGATGCTGATATAACGGTCTGGCATTATCAACTGCCACTCAGCATTAGTTGGCCCCTTACCCTCACTCCATGTCCGCACCCCCACACTGACTCACACTCTGCCGCCTGCTTGGCCACTCACATAGATTAACACTGGTACACCGTGCTTGCATTTAATGGAATACATACATCGCAGAACACACACACACCTCGCAGTAATAGATCCATTCCTCCCTCTGTTATATCGCTCTTTCTCTCTCTCCCACCGAACATGCACAGAGACAAACACACACTCTCTTACTGTAATGTACATTACGGACAAATGAACCTTTGGAGGAGTTTGGGGCTTGCTGTCCCTGATGGTTCCCTGTACAAACTGCTAAGACAAGAGGTGATGACTATATGTGGATGGTCTTTTGTTCCATTGAATTAACTTTCTATTTTTCACTGTTGGTATTGGACTGAGGAGGGCTGCAGGGTCGTCAGGCGGAGCTGAAAAATCCACATGCTTAAAACAAGAGGGAGATAGGGAATGATGAATTCCTTGTTTTTTTTGGACATTTTGGCCACAATTATGGTAATGCCGGCTGGGGATCCTTCGGCAAGTGTGCTAATGCAGCTCCCTCACACAGCAAAGGGTCTCTACCTGGAAGTGAGAGCTCATGATTAACAGAAGCTTTTCCGCCCACGCCACTTTGTCAGGGGAGGGAAGAACAAGTAATTGCACCGTAAGGTTCCTACAACACAATGCATAGCTGGGACTTGATGATGTGTGCAGGACCCTGGCGCCCACACTATAATCTACAGTTTCATCCAGGTTTTGGGTTTTTACATACATGCTAATCAAAAGTTAAAATTTGCTGCACGTTACGCGAACCTACACAAATTTCTGATATGCATGTTGTGTGTTTGACAAGAGAATTAGTTTTGTGGTGTGAAAATTAAAGTCTGATTTAATTTGTTTTTTGATTACACAGATTACATTAGGATTATCTTTTACATCCATCCAGCCTAGTTGTTAGCGTTCAGGTACAGATATGGGAAGTAGAAGTTGTTGTAGAAAAGGCCATTTTCAACACCAGAGCTCAATCACTCTCTCTCTCTCTCTCTCTCTCACTCTCAGGTTGCTCTCTGTGAGTCACATGTTTGTTCATGTCAGAGGGTGCAATACATAGTGTTACACGACAACATCTGCTCTACAACATCTTACTCTACTGCTGCTGTTATGTTGCACTGTTATTGTGGGGTTTTATAGTTAAGCAGCTGCATTTACATCTGGAAAGTATAAAACAGGGTGACAGCAGCGAGATTATCTCCTTAGTAGCCCTCAAAAGTCTACAGATTTCTTTCTCACTGATAGGTGATAATATTGCAACCTAATCCGGCTTTTTACGTGGAAAATGTGCATTAAATCACACCTATGTGTGGTCTATTCACTGACATACTGCAGATGTCATATCACCACATTAAAATGAATGATATATGAATGATGAACATGTGTCTTTGAAAGTGTTTTCCCATTAATAACATTTATACTGAAATGCTTGTCTTTAATATGGTAATTAATCAAGGTGGTAATTCAAACACACCTAAATATTAAAGTGGGAAAACAGAATATGTGATGTGGACGGAGACTGTAATAACTACAAGGAGCCAACAATATGTCAGTGTCTCAATTATGTATGTTTCGACTATGCAGTATTATTTTCAAAAGAGGACACAACAGCCAATATGAAACATGTTTTGTCTCTTTGTACAGTGCTGCTTGTAAAGTATTCATGTGTGCTAATGCATGCTGGAAAAGATGCAGTTTGACGGTTAAAACTGGACCAAATGTAAACAGAACGCAGACTGTTTTTAAGGAAGCTGCCTATACACTCTATACTGTGACATAAAAATAGGAACAGAACAGAAAATTTAATAAATCAATAAAATTCAAAGACATTTGTGGCTTACAGGAAGAGAAAAAGTCTTGAAAGTGATTCAGACTCAATTTTTGTGCTGCCTCCATCCTCTCAGCTCCATTTAAATCCTTTACCAGCGCTGCAAAGAATAATGTGTTTCTGTTCACATTGTACAGCGCCATGAATGAACACCATCCCCTCACAAGTAATCTGTTATGGGTTTGCTCCTCCACCTTGATGAATATGGTGTTAAAAGTAATATTTGAATCTATAAGCCAATACAGATGATGTGAGAGAATAAGCTCTGAACAGCTGAATGCCAAACGTCTATCGCATAAATTAGGCCTATGAGAAGAGTTATGGTGGGAGTCGATGGACCCCTTGGGAAGTGGATCCTGTGTGAGTAATGTGTGCGCATTGTGGTGATTGTTGTCCTACTCTCTCATTGTCTGCTACTCAGCTGCTACTAGCTGTAAAATGCACATTCCAACCTTTGAGAAACTGGCGGCGTCAGTGACGGATGGTGTTGGAGGCCAGAAGCAGGCAATGAATTTGAGGTTGATGAGGCGACTCATATCAGAGCGCGCAACATCAGCGCTCACCATCAATCTCTTCCCCTCTCCCCTGTAGACATCTGGCACATGCATCAGCAAACACGCTATTGAAAGTGAATTGAACCCAACCCTGACAAAAACACACACGCACACACACACACACACACGGTTTCAGAGGCAATGCTGCACATTCAAGGCCTCATGACAAGACACTCGGCCTGCAGCCAGCTGCCTCTAATGTACTACAGTAGAACCTAGCATGAGACTTGATCAGAATAATAGCTTGCATCCACATCATTTATAATCACTGCAACACAGAGCACAGATGGCAAAGCTACAGCCTGAAGATGTCATGGCATGGAAACCACGCTTTTGCAGACCTTCACTATAACATGAGCCAAATTTCAAAACCCCTGCATCCCTCCGCATTATGTGATGTGCACCATGTTCCTTACCTGATGAAAAACACTGTTCATTTGTACTAGCGTAATGCTGTGGCAATAGCAGCTTTTATTTTGGATTCTATTGCAGCTATGCAGAGGTCTTTTATCTCGAAGGTGCAGAGTGGGTGAGTTAAAGTGTTTTTTTAATATGTATGTAAATTCTACAAGCTTTACATTACATTATGTAATTCTGAGGCAAAATGATTTTTCACCATTTTGAATGTTGATGCTTTTATTTAGATAGCCTTTATTATTTTTGCTTTTATCACTGGGTAGATTTTGATTTTCTTAAATTCTTAGTTTTCACTATCCTGACCAAATGTATGGAAAAGATTAGATAAACGAAATGAATATGGAAGAGAAAACACAGTTTGTAATGATGTGTAGAAGTGTGTCCTTACAAAAGCAGGCTGCATTCATGAGAAAAAGCCCGTGACACCATTATTGTCTGCTATTCTGCTGGTGGTCAGTGACACAATAAAGTTGCCTTGAGCTATTTCATTTGCTTGTGTTTTTGTCATTTTTTAAAGTGACGTACGTATTGTAAAAGAGGTGACAATGTTTTCTTCATTTGCTTGTGTTTTGTCTGCCACCGTAACTCACTACACCAGGCTTCTGTTATGTAATGAAAATAACACTGGAGGATTTGCATGCAACCCTTTCTGGTGATTGGGATGCGCTGTAATATCTTCAATAATCATTTGTCAGCTTAAATGAGCCTTTTTATTACAAGACTTAATAGACTTCCCACTAAAATGTTTTCCCACTTGTCTCTTTAGTAGAGGGTTCATGGATAGATTTGGTTTCAGCAGCTTATGAATTTCTAACAGGTCGGCAGAAACATGAGCAGCAACTGGCCTAGCTTTTGATAATCTTTCAATCAACTCTAAGCTTGTCTGTGTGTGTTGCATGCCTCCTCGCTGTACTGTAGGCCTAATGCAAACAGGCAACACAGGCTATACCTTGAGGCAGACAAACAGAAGGAAAGATGAGTCCTCCAAAACTCCTTGTTGAAATGAAAACTGTTATCGGTTATCAGCGCACCACCCGACTGGAAGGGAAGTAATTTGAAAGCTGTTTGAAACACGGTAATTTGCCAGTGTGACTCATCGCCAACACCTACAGCGACAAAACCTCTGATCCTCCAAAGGAAGAATAGGGTAGCATAACTCTGTTTGTGTGTGTGTGTTGTGTGTGTGTGTGTGTGTGTGTGTGTGTGTAATAGACCAACAAGCTTGTGTTTGAGGTTTATTGATAGAAAGCTATAGGAGGATATGTAGCTTCAATCATTTACTAACCATTAATTAGTATAATTAAAAAATGTTTTTTAAAATTGATTACACATGTGAGCTACAGTGTCTGTAACTGTAAAGTGGAACACACCCTCTTTGATTGTTCAGCCAGTCAGATCTTTTTATTGATAGATGTCTTGATAGATGTCCTGTGCAGATTTATTGACATGGGTTTGCTGGGGGAAAAAAAGGACATCAGAAGGGTGAGATACAAAACAAACTGCCTACATTTTGACATCAGACAGGAAGCCGGGGTCCGGTTAATACAATTTTGATGACAACCTGATCGCAGCAAAATAGGGCACGCTCACTTGAGGTGTCAGGGTGAGGGAAATTATCATGATTAATGCAGGGTTACGACTAGGCAGGAATGTAATCAGTCTCTCATTTGTTAATCATTATCTCTCTGATTAATTTTGGTTCAAGATTTAAAATAAGATATCAAGCTTCATTGTGTTGGGCAAAGACCTCAAACAAGACTTTCCATCATGGATCCATTTTAAAAACAATCCATCAAATGATAAGCTGTAAATCTATGAGGCAGAGATATGAAGCACTGGAGTTAGCAACTCATACTAAATTGCACATTAATAATGAAAATAATTGCATTATTCACACATGGGTGCTCACACTGAGGATACAAACATTGAGCCCCTAAATGGCGTTGTTCATTGTCAATTCCAAAAAGTTAATTCAAACAAGATGACCGTGTCCTGAAAAATTGTCCTGTCTGTTCTGCAGCAAAGTTCAGTTAATATCAAAGCACAGTTTCAATCAAGACTAGCAGCCACAACATGTAAAAAACTACTCCAATAATAATAATAATAATAACAGATCTTTCGACAGCAGCCATGTTGGAAAATGGACCATGAAATTGTTCCAACTGCAAGACAGTCGACCAAAATTTCAGGGATGTCAGAAATCCATCCGGTCTTCTTTAACCGAAAATTTAGCCAAATTTGCCATGAACGACCAATTCAGGGTTAAAATCAGGCTCAATTCCTACAGTGCCAGCTATAAACACTAAATTTTAAAGAAAAAAAAAGCAAGCTAACCCACCAATGTTCTTGCTGTAATGTCAAATGTACTTCTTATTAACTTAATTTAAACATGGCTTCAGAAAATGTTTGGTTCTGCAAACTTCTTCTGACAGATGCTATTTGCTAAGTTGTGAGACGGATATAACAGGTTAGCTTTCTTTATTGTTTTTAAAAGATGACTCTACTATTGTTTAAAATGACCAAAATGTGACAAGTTAAACAACAGTGTTGCCTTTTTTTGGCCCTGAGTGTGTTCAGTAACTGCATCATCAAATAAACATTAGGTTGATATATTATTGTGGTTTCCTAAACCCTAATTAGTCACTAAATAGAAATAATTGTGCACTTTATTGTCAAGTGTGAACCATTTTGGAGCCTATAGACTATGGACTTGACTTGGATTTGACTTTTGTGTCTGCTATAACTTGAAAATGTAAGAGAAGACAAATGATAGTAAAATCTGAGTGTCAACACAAGTGAAGATACAACAACATACTGTAGGTACAAGCTGCCATTTAGGTAATCAGCATAATCATTATCACCTGTGTGCTGATTAGAGTTTAACATAGGAGTTTTCTCTAAATGTGGTGAGCATGCACTCTGTGACTCAAAGGAAACTCAAGCTGTTTTCAAAAGGTGTGCGGTGCATGATACGCTTTAAAATAGAATCACAACAACTTTTGTCTTTTATATACCGTGAGGTTGCATTAGATTACAGTAGCTTTTCAAACACTTGATAAAGTGTTTCCATCTGCAAAACTGTTAAACATCTTCGTCTGACAAGGTTCTTAAAAATGTGCATAACATTTACAGTTAAAGTGGGAGTCAGTATTAAATAATTTTTTTTTAAATCAGATAGGACCTAATAATAACAAACTCATGAAATCCCAAATTTGGCATGAAAAGTCAACAGCTAAGTGAGTGTAAATTGTCTGTGTACAAGTATATATATTTTTTTCATTTGATGTCTTCCCTGATGCTGTTAATCACATTTACGTGTGTATGTAGCCTAATCCTCAAATCCCACACCTTTGTTTGTTTTTAAATCACAGAATTAAGCAGTGAAATTAATTAATTCCACAGAGTTGGACACGTTCAAAAGCTTTGATGAGGTTTTATAGGAAAACACGTCAGGAACGTGATCTTAGATCCTACAGCAACCTAGTTACAGTAACAGTTTTAGAGGCTTCACAGGAAAACAAAACAAAGAATCTTTAGTGTAGTTACATGCCACACTATAAAGAGAAAAACCTAGTGATTTGATGTTCTTAAAGGAATACATTTTTGGAAATACACTTGTTTGCTTATAATTGCGAAGAGTTAGGCCATGTTCAAAGCGACAGTAGAAAAAACGCAGCCCTCTCATTCATTTGAATGGAGCCAGTCCGTCAGCGCAGCAGCAAAACAGCTTGACGTTATGCGGCAATGCGCTGCGTTGGCCAATCAAATACATGCAAGCACACGTTCCTGGTGGGTGACATGAATGGAGAATTTCTACTCGTTGCAACGAAAGATAAAATAGTTCCACTGTGATAACTTTCCAGAGTTGTAAAATCCAAAGGAGATATGATGGAGATATATGTTAATTAGTAGTATTTAGAGGATTTTGTTACATTTGGTCTGAGCCAGGCTAGTTGTTTCCCCCTGTTCCCAGTCTTTGTACTAAGCTAAGCTAACCGGCTGCTTGCAGTAGCTTCATATATACTGTACAATGTATGTATCGAACTTTTCATCTAACTCTCAGCAAGAATGTGAATACGTGTACTTCCAAAAAAGTCACACTATTTGTTAAAGGTGAACTGGGTTAAGACTAGGCAAGTGAACAACTTTGGGAGGAATTGCACTTAAAATGCATGTAATATAGTAATTGTTTATTCATTTATTCGGCACGGTGGTGCAGTAGTTAGCACTGTTGCCTCACAGCAAGAAGGTTCTCACTTCGACCTCACCGGTTGGCTGGGGCCTTTCTGTGTGGAGTTCACATGTTCTCCCAGTGTCCATGTGGGTTCTCTAGGTTAGGTTAATTGATGATTCTAAATTGCCCGTAGGTGTGACTGTGAGTGTGAATGTTTGTCTGTCTCTATGTGTCCTGGACGACCAGTCCAGGGTGTACCCCGCCTCTCACACAATGTCTGCCGCAACCCTCTGAGGATAAGTGGTATAGATAAACAAGACCCTTTTTCAGTGTGTATACGGAAAGAATTCAACCAGGTTATTTATAACATCACATAGCTTGTGGGTCAATTGAATCTAATCTAGGACCAATAACCATGTAAGGGGCTATTATAAGACATGGCTCCAGCACAATCAGGAAAAATAAAAGTAAAAAAGTGCTTGGATTAGTAACTCACACAGACAATGGGCCTCATCCATGAAGCACTCGTACAAACAGGTTAGTTGTTAAGTGGCACAAATGACTGATTTAAGATAATTTGTGGTCATATAAACGAAATTCACGAGTGGTCCAGACCTGTCGTACGAGCGATATACACGTAGTCTGCCTCTCTCCACAGGGGGAAACAAAATACTAATTTGACCTGAAATTACAGTGCTATGGATGAAATCTCATGAGCACACACTTCCTCATGAACAGGTGGCATTCGTGAGACTGAAACGAAAAAATGTACGACCAGTTTGTGCAGTTAAAAGAGTTTGGTGAATCCGACTTGGAGCAGTCGTAGGAGCAAGAGATTTAGGATAAGAATACAAAAATGTTCTTGCATGAGGCCCATTGAGGTAAAGGCGTGCGCATGAAGTTTGTGGATGTGTCCTATTCTACATGCCCTGTAATATTTTTATTTCTGTGGCGACATAGAGAGAGAAAAAATCCTCAGTGTAGCCAGTGGGTAAAACCTGAGCCTGTAAATGTAAAAGGACTCAGGCAGTAAAAGACTGAATAAAAGCTTATATCCAGCTAGCTCAGTATTCACAAAATCCATTTTCCAGATAGCGACTTACAATGAAATTTCCCATTTCTTTATCTGTCACTTCTGCTAATCCAGACAGTGATCTCCCTGAAACAAAGCTGTGTTTTCTATATGTAACTGAATGTCATAAACACTTCTCTTGTCTCCTCTATCATTTCAGCTCATCACCTCCTCTATTATGGCTGCAAGCATTCTTTATAATTTCTGTTTTCTCTCTTTTCTCTGTCTCTCCTCTATATGTTCTATTTCCAGGCATGAGCATGCTTATCTCGGTGTGTCTGCTGGTGTGCTTGAGAAAGAACAAGAGACGGCACTGACAGACAAATATATGGGAGAATTCCCAGGCTTTATTTATATTACTTTCATTGTTGTTGAATGAAAACAATGCCCTCTTGCAATCAAGAGCCGCTGGTTCCAGCAGTATTTTTTCACACTGTCAATTTCCATTTGAAAGTTTACTTTTAATTGTAGCCTCAGTACGTTATTCGACACAAAAACTTGGGAATCTCAATCAGTTATAAATAAACCAAAGACCTTCATCACTTGTTACTATGGAAAGGGAATCGACCAAAGCCTAGCATAATGGGAAGGCTCCATTGTTATAATCAGGGACAAAATCATTGTTCCAAAATTGTATGTGGCCATTGTGTACACATACATTTCCCAACCTTTGTTTTTTTAATAGACTGTGAAGAAATAGAGTTACATAATACTAAAATTGGGCAGGCAGGACAGAGTGTGGAATTCCTGGCCACATGCACAAAGCACAGGATATGTTTTACATGATAAAGAAGATGCAGTATCATCACTCAGAAGTTTCACTTTTTTCTGCTACATATCTTTTCTTAAAAGATAAAACCATGCTGGACTTGGTGTGAAAGGTTGATGGGTATGAACGGACTGTAAATTTCTTTGGGACTCTGCGTGAAAAGTGCCTTTGGTCAGCTGTCTTGCTCACAGACTCGATGTGTTTGGTGGTGTATTTAGTGTCTTGTTCATACAGAGAGGGAATTAGATAGTGTTGTAATTGAAACATTTTATCTTGTGCCTGTCCTGATCTGGACAGGTGTCTTGCTGATAAACTGGTACACTTTTTTTATTGACCCTGATGGACAGAACCAGTCTCTCTTAAAGTAAAAAACACTGCTGGATTGTGGATTACCCAGTGTTTACATTGCTATTACAATGTTTCATGTTTTTCTCTGAGATTCCAGTATAACCTTAACATGCTCAAAGGAGATTGAATCATTAAACAGATGAGCCTGTAAAGCGTCTACAGCCATACTGTGTGCACTTCAGAGTGCATACAATATCAAACATGAATTGAAAAAAATCCATGGAAACACCACCAACCTCAGACCATAAAAGCTGATAAAGGTCTCATAAACCCTCACTGGAAAAAATGGCAAAAACTTTCAGTGAGCCTCAAAGAGATTGTGTTAAACATGTCTCAGGCTCTCAAGGTGTGTTTCCACCGACTTGTTTTTATGTGCATTTTTAACAGCTGGATGGAAATGCCAAAATTCGAAAAATAAAAATCTCAAAACCTGGATTCAGACTGGCAAACAAATTATGAATATAGATATCAAAATAGAGTACAGCAATGTACATAGAATATGCACAATTTTATTTGGATTAACATGGATCTGGAACCAGCAAACAATAATGATGTACTTCACATTGTCGTTTGTTGTCATGAAGGTCAACAGAGGATTGTAAAGCCTGTAAGAACATCAGCCATCACCATGAGCAACAACTACCACCAGGGGCGAGGAGGCAGGAAGAGTCAAGGACCACAAAGGTCACAGATCACTGCCCAGCTGCAGCCATGATCAGGAATGAAAGGAGGTAGGAGAAGCATTATTACAGTGGACAAACTCTTACACAAGCAAACATGCTCAAGCGTGAAGAACACGTACTCTCTGACCGGTTAAACCGGCTACATTTCCATCAGCGGGAATCTGAACTGGTCAGGTTTTAAGCCTGATTTTTGAGACATTTGGAGAATTGCTTCACTAATCCCAACATGAAGACTACTTCAAAAACATTTAAAACAAAGACAATAACAACTGGTTGTGCAGCCTACAGTTTTCATTTGGGTGTGGAGAGCAATGAGATCTGCTAAATAGCATGGTGCAAGTCCATGTAATATACTGTCTCATCTAGCATGAACTGGGAGCCAGAGGGAGTACAGGATGAATGGAATGGGCCTTGAGTGGCCCAATTTTATTGTTTTGGCTAATAATTTGGGAAGCAGAGCTTGAGGAAATCAAACTGTTGCAGTAATCGTACGTTTTTCTTGGTTTCCACATCTCCTGTTGTAAATATAGCTTTGATTTTAGTGAAATCGTGGACGTGAAAATTGCAAATTGCAAGTTAATTTCTTTGATGTTCACAAAAACATAAGAGCAGGAATGAATCCATAAATATTTTTGATGTTTTTTTATGCCAATCTTTGGACCATTGGACAGTTTAGCCTTTATTGACAGCAGACGCTAGAGACAGACCATTGGGAACGAGATGCAGCAAAGGTCCCTAGCTGGAATCAAACTGGAGACGTATCTTACATTCACCAGGTTTCCAAAACTCCCCAATTTCCACACTTAAGCATGACACAAAGGCAACAGTCACAGGCTATCAGACAAAACCTGTAAATCCAGTAACATATAGCAAAGTGATGTATGATGGTATTTAGGAGTTGAAAGTTTAGTTCTTTAGTTCTTTGTTTAGTTTCACAGCAGTTTACCTAACACTTAAAGCTGGAGACAAAGCATGTTTCAAATAAAGACATAATAGCAGGAGAATGAGAGTTTAAAGTTGAAATGACTCAGATCCACAGGGATCCTTAACAAAGCCTCAGAACAAGCAGAATCCTTAACGGAAGGAACGAAAGGCTAAATTTCTCAGATAATCTTTATTATGAAATTTATATCCACTCCTGAGACAATTTCCATAACATTTCATATCTGCAAATATAAATAGTTTTTCCCGCACACACATATTCAAAGTATATCACTTTGTTCGTGTAGCTACTCTGACAAGCTTAGGCAGAGAGATATATTCAGAAATTAGGCTACGCAGGCTAGAGGCAGTCATTTAAATCCCACACACACGATATTATCACCAACAGACAGTGTTTGCTAGGCATGATTTTTATTTTTTGTGAGCTCAACTCTCGTGGGCTATTAAAAGTCTGTATTCTTCAAAGTCTGCTTTAGGCAATGTCCAAATTCGAGGCATAAATATTTCAAATGTTTGAAATAAATGTGGGGTACTCCAGTAGAGTAGTATCTAGTGCCATAACGTTGAGTCATTCGCCCACTGCAAGCCTTGGATTTTGAATTATCAGTGCTGAAGTGAGAGTTGTGTTCCCTGCATGTGTATGCAACCGGTGTCCCTCTTGTTAATCACAAACTTCGATATCGACAAGTTCCATGTGGATTTCGAAGCTGCAGAGTGAAGAGGTGGCACACAACTTCTTTTATAACAGAGCATTGCTGTCTTCAAGCCTCCTGAGCCATGTTTATACACTATCCTGTATTAGAGCAGTGGGTTTTTTTGTATTATTTTCTACACATAGAGCCCATTCTAAATAAAGATTTACATGTATCATTTTTGGGTTCAATCACATGTTGAAAAGGAAGGTGGCTTTATCAGGAACGTCCAGGATGCACAAGCGATTAATGCGCACATGTTGGAACAAGATAATAAATAATACTTACACTTTGGGAAACCCTCATACAATCAAGCCGCGTGGCTTTGTTAATGAACACACAGCTTACGGCATCTGTGAGCAGAATACCTTGAATTATCACTGTCAGCTTAGAGGATAATAGTGCATGATCCCCTCTGTCAAACTGAAACAACTAATGCCAAATACAAAAACTATTGCACTCAAAATGTAATATTTCATCAGACAGCTTTGCTACATGTTCGTAAAGGCTCTCCCGGGGATAAAACATCTATCAGGAACAGAAGCATATTGGCATACATCCGCTTAGCCACATGTTTTGTGTAACTAATTGGATAACCACACCAAGTAAAGCACGAAATTGCCTTTTATTTTTTATCCCTCCTGCAGCAGTGGATGCAACTCTCTGCAGGGCGTTGGTGGGGCACAGAGGCACACACATTTATGAGTCATACATTTAATATGCTCTCCCTTCCTACTCATATCATAAACACTCAGAGAGATGGAAATGAAACATCCCCTTTTTCCTCTTTAACCACGTCGGAGACTTCGTCAGACAGTCGAGAGATATTCTCTCCTCTCCGTCCTTTGAGTGTTGCTCATCCTTACTCTCCGGTGCCCCCTGACTCCTCTTACCCGGTCTGACACTCAGAAATGTTGCTCAGACTCAAGTTGTGCTAGTTAAAAAAAAAATCTTAGTAGTGTGTGCTTGTGTGTGTGTGTGTGTGTGTGTGTGTGCTTGTGTGTGTGTTTGGCTAAGAAGATAAGAGATTAGCATGAGTCAGATAATGATTCAGGACGCCAGGTGGCAAATGCCTCAAATCATGCTCTCCCTTGCTCTCTCTCTCTCTCCTGTTTCCTGTCACTTGTTCTCTACTCCTCACCCTGTCACAGCTGCTCTTTTTCGCTCGCCGTCTTCTCCCACCGTTCCCACTCTTTTCTCCTCACAATTTGAGCCCGTCTCCTATGTCTCCCCATAACTCCTTCTTTCTCCTTTTTCCTCGCGATGTCGCCCTTCTGTCCCCCCGTCTGCCTGCAACTGTAGCAAACTTAATAACCCACCGGTTCACGGGTGGGCGTGGAGAGGTTAACAGGGGAGATAAAGAGGGTAAAGACAGATCGAGTGAAGAGGGAAGGTGGCGGGGGTGTGGGAGAGAGAGCGATGGCCAGATGTGGAGAGATAAACGGGAGCATGTCGGATTGAGGTGGAAATTGAGCACGAATCTCAAGGAGTGTATAGGGAAAATGCGGCTGCTCGCATCGTGCGCGTGATGGTGGGTAATTTAGAAAGAGTGGGACATAGGAATGTGTAGTGAGAGGCAGAGAGGGTTATAGAGAGCTGTGTAGAGGTGGATGGAGGCAGGGATAGAGAGATAGAAGGAGGGGTGGTGATCCTGGGGGCCTGATGACTCATGGCTGTGCTGCGGTTTGTGCGTCACTGGCGCTGGCTGGAGGAGGAGATAGTGGAGAGGTCTACGCATTTAATTACAGCCTTCCAATTTAGACACACTGTACACACACGCACCTACACACGCACAAAATAATATCACAAATAATAGTCTTACAAGTACACTAATTTGTAACACACACGCACACAAGTATGTGGACACGCACGGACATAGCTGCACGCTGTGAGCATCTTCTACATACTTGCAAACTGAATGTAAATGTTTCCATTCTTTTTTCTTTTTTCTATATTCTTTTTTTCATCATGGGTATCGAGCTAAAACAACTGTGGTCACGAGCGTGTTGAGCATGCACGTTCTCTGCGTGCTTCCACCCCATCCCAGACAGACCTTGAGGCACGAAACTTATCAACCCCCCCCGAAAAAATTCCAAAATACCAAACCGTACCCTTTGAGCAGTTGCACCACACGGCTTGTGACTGGAATATGAAACAGAGACACAGAGATACAGAGGGACGTGCAGGACTCGCTTTGATGACGCAGTAGGGCAAACTCTTCTCTCAGATAATACTGCACGCTTCATAGTTTCCACAATACAATCTGCACTGCGTGATGCTTCGAGTTATCCTTCTGGTTAAAGGTCATCCATGTAAGACCAGGATTTCTGCATCACCTGTCATGTATTTTGTTGATTATTTACAGTTGTATAGTTTTGAATAAGACATGCAAGGCTTGTGAAAAAAACCACATCTGAGTGATTTGGGGGGAATAAGACTGTGGCAATTGTTCCAAAATGATCTTCATAATATCATATCCTTTACAATAAACTTCCTCCAGTCAAGTGAAGTCCATTCAATAAGCACTTTTAACACCTGCACTTTCGCGAAGTGCTTGACAGGAAACAAAAGACACATGCAGATAGAAACGTGGGTAAGAAATAGAATAAGAACATCATGAATACCAGGAAATAGTGGCAGGCACAAAAGAAAGTGTGACGGCCGTATTATATGATGTTGGCTGCGTATATTTTTGGCATTGTTCATTTCCTGTAAAGGAAATGTATTAAGTATTGTTTATTTACCACATGACCCTGAGCTAAATGTAAGTAAAAACATAAAGTATTAGCTTTACAGGCATCCAATATAATGCACAGTTTTTTATATGTATTCTAAAGCAGATTAGCTAAGCTTCAAATGCAATATGTATTTACAATATTTAAAACAGTATTTGTTTTTGGCAGCAATGTAAAATATAAAAATTCTGTGAAATGTGATACATATACAATTTATTTTTGATTAGTTGTGACTCTTGCATGATCGATATGATCCAAAAACATCCAGGTGGGCTTAAAGAAAATGTTCTCGCGTGCATTTACCAGATCTCCTGTTGATAACTAATTTTAAAGTTTTATTCGGTATAAATGATTATTTTGTGGGCTTTTTTTCTCTAAAATATCCCCCAACACATGAATACAAAGAATATTAAAACCATTTCAAACCATACATCTACGCAGATCTCAAATTGCAGCAGTACACAGACAAAGGTTGTTTTTCAGTATCGTACATAATATTACAGCTATCAGTTTCAGGTTTCTATTTACATGCAGTACAGTCTAATTTGTGTGTAATCACTGAATTGAAGGGAATAAATACACTTCTATATTGTGTTTTATTTTATTATATAGGAAACTGCAGGGCAATTTGATTTTAAGGGCTCCTTTGCCTTTGAACTGACATAAAATAAATAACATGAACATGAAAATAAAAGAGCTCCAGAATAAAGGACACTAATAACACACTGCATATATCAAGTAAATGAAATACATGCTTGATTTCAGAACATCGTCGCTTTCACTCATTCACATTTAATTTCAAATGTTTAAATTTAACTGATGCACGACTTCCTCTCCATGAGCCCTTTCGCCACCTTTCTTTTAATTTCTCTTTCTTTGACTTCCCTTTCCTGTCCAAACACATTACCCTCCTTGTGTGCCAATTATCCCCTAAGAGGCTGCAAGCCTCACTCTTAAACAATAGGAGCAATCAGTTGCCCTCTCTCCCTCTCCCCCTCTGTGTGCCCCTTTACTCCACTCTCTTTTCCAGCAGAGAGTGCAAAGGGAGGATAATTTTTCCAAACAACAGTGTTAGGGAGGAAAATGGCAGGGGGAGGAGAAAGGAGACGCAGAAAGAGATAAAGAATGAGAAAGAGACTGCTGATTGGCCGGGTCACGTTGGTTCAAAGAGTCTAGAGGCACATCTGACACTACACAACACCGCATGCAGATATTTACTGTCTTAAGCCGAGACAGGCAAATGCACAGCTGCTCTACAACCCTTGACACAGATCCTCTAAACCCTAAAATACACAAAAACCCAACCACACAGTCTGTGACACTTGCATCTACTAAAATGATCCTGCAACAAAGAAGCTGACAGCTTTTGTATTTTTTTTTTCGAAAATTCATTACAGAATACATTACATTTACACACTCAAACATGCAATCAAACATGCAGGTGCATTTCTTCAGACAAAGACTGAAGCAAGCTAAATTTTATTCATGTCTGATGTCAAAAATGTCTCCATGTCTGAACTTCATAAATGATTAAATTTGGCTTATTCTGTCTCTCTTTCTACTCAAATAAGATGTTAAAATTATTTGTTTGTCATAGTATAATTTCATTAACCTTCAAAATAAAGGAATCACATTTTTTGATTAAAAGTTAATAAAACAAGACTACCTTCATTATTTTTGTGGATATATAAAATAAAGAAGCAATGAGAATTTATAGCAAATAATTTTAGAAAATCTTCTCATGTGTTTTTTTTTTTTTTTTTAATCAATTCAGGGGTGTTTTTTTCCAGCAGTTTTCCAGGTCTTTCAATTTAACGCCTATTTCCCCTCTCATTCATGTCTGCTATCATGAGTTGTCAGTGGCTTCGTCCCTGGGGAGGGAAATCTCAGCTGTCACTAAATAACTTTTCAGATCACACCAATAAAGCTAATGTCCACAGACACTAAAGGCCGTGGAGTCCATTTAACAGCTGCTTAACGCATGAGCACACAAGTGGCACACACACCCTCACACACGTGTATGCGTGCACACATACACACACACAGATTGTTGTGGATTACTCTAACCAGGCTAATGATCTCCTCAATGGGACAACTGGGACTCTTCTGAGACCGTCTTCAGCCGGAGGCCCCACAGGGACCTGGAGAGAGGCTCAGGGGTAATTACAATGTAAATACTCTGTGTGTGTGTGTGTGTGTGTGTGTGTGTGTGTGTGTGTGTGTGTGTGTGTGTGTGTGTGTGTGTGCCTGCATGTGCATGTCCAAGATTAGGTTAATCTACAATCAAGCAAGCTTTGATTATGATGGATGTAAAAATGACTGAATATCTAATTATTAGCAGTTATTTAGCAGATATAACCCAGAATAAGATATAAGCAGAATAATGTTTTTTCTGGCACAAAGCTTTCCTAAACATACTGTATACCAAAATATTGAGATGAATAACTGTATATGTGAATAATAATGCAATATATTGTATTTGACGTAGAAAACGAACATAAAATCTATAACAAAGGAACTTGATTTCATTCAGTCTTTCTACATCTAAACAGTTTCGAATGAAATAATCACCAAGTTGATACCAAAATCTTCAAATTCATTCTTCTGGACAGCAAAATGTGCTTATTTTAGCAAAGCTCACTTACATGTCAGTATGCATGTGTTTTCCTTCTGTTAGCTCTTTTTGCTAGATTTTTACTATCCTAATTAAGGCTCAGCTCCTGCTCTGTTCAGTAAACATTCAGATTTGTTTTCAAGGAAACCTAACATTTTAACAGCACCTGCTTTCTGAGAGAATACACATTTGAAACGATATTAAACATTAAAAACACTGACTGTGACACTGGATGCGGATGACAGGGAAGCAGAGGACAAGAAATGGAGGAAAGACTAATTGAGAAGGAGAGAGGGATGGGGTAAATGGATGTATGATTGATGTGATTTTGACGCTGGGGGAGAGAGAGCGAGAGAGAGAGGGAAGGGGGAGAGGCAGCAAATGAGGTGGCAGGCACAAATTGATCCTCACCTCTTTTTTTTGGCATTCTGCCTTTGTTTCAGCTCATGGCCCCTCATCATCATCAGTATTATTACCCCCCTCTCTCTCCCTTTCTTTCTCGCTCTGTCACCAGCCCCTCTTCCCGCCCCTCTCTGTGACGCTCGCCATGCCAATCAGATCGTAACATGACATTATGGCTCATTATACCTGGGCTGGATGAACAATCTGCTGCTGGTGGCCAGCCTTCTCAGGTACAATGTAGCGCACAAAATAAAAAGACGTGTATGAAATGTCCTCAAAATGTAAATGTTCTTGTTTCTTTGTCTCTTTATTTGTTGCATCTCATTTCCGTGGCATCCAGACAGAATTGTATGCGACATGGGCGTTATGCAATCTGGGGATACAGGCTTGTAACGCCTAAAGAAAGCACTGATGGAAAGAAATAGCAAGAGGGTGTAAAGAGAAAAATAGAAGCAAAGAAATGGAGTGAGAAAATGAGAATCATAGGAGAGGGAAAGGTAGAAAGAGAGCCATGAACGCTCAAGCAGCAGAAAAACATTGTGGTCATCTGCAGTGCGATGAGTCACCTGTAGGCAACACACACACACACACACACACACACACACACACACATATATATACACACAAACCCAAAAGAGACAGACTTTCCAATCACAGCCCACAGCTGTGTACTTACAATGCCATATTGTCTCATAAACTGCATTCACTGAATGCGTCGCATTGTCAAATCTGAAACACAATCTTCTGCCGAATGCACAAGTGAAAATAAAAAAATGATGGAATTTCAAAATCAAAAGAAACCACAAAATGATTCGACCTTTTAAAGCCTTCCATGGTGAATTTGAGATATCAACCTGATGATTAACACAAACTGTCGAACAAAATGTTAATGAAAGACAGCAATTAGTCTTTAGATGGTTTACTGGCAGCGTGATGTTATTGCTCTTGTAATTAGTTAAAATAAAATCTCTGGATTAAATCAGCCATCTGTATCCTGTATACATATTTCCTTCTGCTACCCTTCTGCTCTGCCTCTGCTAGGTCAGGCTTGCTGCGTCAAATATGCTGTCATCAACGTGACTAAGTCATTCATTTTTCACACATAACCAAACATAATACAGACACAATACTAGAGAAAATTATCAGGGCTGCAACTAATGATTATTTTCATTATCAATTACTCTTATTATTTGGCCTGTAAAACATCAGAAAACCAGCATAGGTAGCATACATTACTTACTACACTAAACTCATAGAAATTGTTGTGCATATTTTTGTCTCGCAAAATTTGTTTTTGTGTTTTGGCAAGCTTTAGTTTTGAGAAACAATGTCTTGGTTATGATAGAAACCAAAGAGGAACAAACAAACCTTGCTTGCACTGAACAGTGTGATCAAATTTTTGTTTTCATTTTTATTGTTTCGTATGGAATTCACTACTGAATGTGTTGATTTCTTAATCACAAATATCTGCTTCACCTCCTGACAATTCTTTCCTTCGGTGGCAAAGGACTTTCTAGTAAAGCTGTACGTTAAACTGACTCAAAAAACAAAGCATTTATACTGCAGCCTGACAGAAAATCAGGTGAGCTTTCAACAGCAACATTAGCTAATTTCCAAATTGTCAGTCCACGCTGGGTTGGTAACATTATGTTGTTATTTGAATGTGAAATATCTGACTATTAATATCTGCAGCAAAGTGTTTGTGATGGCTGTGTGGGTCATGTAGAGACAAACATTCCTTTGCCTTCTGTCTGCCTGAATCCCACATTGAGGATCAAAAGATGGAAAATAAGCAGCAGATCTTGTCATCATTCATTCCAATTCTCTCTGCGTTTAACTCACCCTCTCCAGTCCTCCCCCCTGAACCTCCCCCCACCAGCCAGCTTCATCTCTTTTCAAGCCTCATCACCAACACACAGCACCACCACCCCCCACCACCACCACCCCCTCCGCCCCATCACCACCTCACTCCCCTCCCCAATTTCCTCCATCCACTTTCATGTCCCTGAACAAGAATGAGATTAATTCAGTCCATTTGTATTAGTAGTAGCTGCTTGTGCTGCTTTAGGTTCCCTAACAGCAGTAAAAACCTCAAATCTCTGTCTCAAATGGGGAGCTGCTGCTCGTCGGCCATCTCCTTACATTGTGTAACCTCACTGGTGTGTTCTCACTCTCGTGCCTATAGTCTCTGCTGTGTGAGTATGTATGCAGCCGTACGCCTTTGCACATGTTTGTGCAAATGATTCCCGAGGCACTCTTTTATTCATGGCCACACGCATCTTTTAAAGCATTTCATTTTGAGAATATTTTAGTTAAGTGGTTTATGCAACTTTCAGGAGACTGCAAACATTCAGGTGTGAAAAACCACAGAGTAGCTATTAGCTGTTTCACTGTGTTGCCATGGCAACCCTGTCAATGAGAGACATATTGATTATTAATATTTCGCTACCACTTACTGAGTTGGAAACTTTAGATTGTTAATAAAGCAATGGTAGACGAGAGGAAACGGTTTCTGTCAGGGTCTCTTAGTCATCAACATATGACTTGGTCACAACCTTTTTTTATACTATGTGGTTGTGACCTTTAACTGTAGAGTCTGACCACATATTTGGCCAAACTGTTCAAACACAATGTCTAACACATGGACAAACATCCCCACTGGACCAAATCCTGCCCTGGACCAAGCGCCATTTTGTAAATGCAGAAAATATTCAGTCACTGTCTCTCACATTTGGTCCAAAACCAAATCAGTGGTGACTAAATGAGACAAATCGGTGGAAAAACAGAATCAACCTGCTGTATTTCGATCCTTCCAATGTCATTGTGTGGGAACAAAAAGAGGTTCAAAACAATGTGAATTAGTCTGGTTTCTTAGATTGTTTTATATCTGCTTATATCTTAGCCCATCGCAGAGATCAGAAATTTCACTTAATCTGCAAAAACGTATCATGGCTGTTAGTTTTGGATCAAGTCATGGAGAATGAAGAAAGCGATCAAGATACATGTCCAAAGAAAGCAAGAAAACTGATTCACCCTCTAATGAATGAATTGCGCTGCATGTCTGTTCGTGTGTCAACGCTTCTCAAATGAGTAACTTTCTAAAAATTTGGTCCAACAAGAAAACAAGAATGGCATGTCTTACACAGTAGTCTGGACCCAAAAGCATCGTAAGGATTAATATGATCATAAAATCCATCTTACGAACCTTCTTAAACTTAAGAGGCATTTTCATAAAAGCATCGTAACTTAGAACGCTCTTGATCATGTGATCGTAGATTAACGAGTGCCACCTACTCCTCGTAGAAGTGTGAGAGCATCTGAAGATATTGCAGAACCTTCAACAAGAACCATTGAGGAGAAATAGTGAGGGAGGAAGAGGACACCCGCTTAGGCAGCCAGATCAACCAAATCAACCCTAGAGATCAATGGGTTGACAGATCACATCTTATAAAAACTATTTGTAATTCTTAGTTTGATTATTTTTTGTGTTTTATAGAAGTCTGTAGTTATAAGTGTTAAACTGTATAGTTTGAATGGAGGTAACCATTCCTTATGTACTGTACATTTACATCTAAAATCATCATCATCTTTACTTCAGAAATGGATCCCAACTTTTTGCTGGTGTTGATGCATGTGTAAGTTGCAAGTTTACAGTCCAGATTTCTAAAGATAAAAAGCAGTGCACATGCTGTGATGAAGGCCACCAGGCTGAATCAGAGATCACTCATAGTGTTAAGTTAAGTAAGACCTGCCTGTGTGCTAAGCGTTTAGACTGAGCAGATACAATAACTCCTTTGTTTTCAATCTATTTCCAAAGATAACGCCTAGTTATTTTAAGCCACTTGTCATAGCATGTGAGGATCGATTTGAGGAACTTTCAAACAATCACAAGCTGCTGGTGTTTTAGGCGCGATGCGCTGTAGGTGAGGCCAGGTGCTGCTCTCCTCCTGAGACTCTCGTGTCAGATCGAACATCTCCCGCTTCACTTCCTCAGACAAGAGGGGGAAAAAAGAAAGGGAAAAAAAGCTCCCGAGGGTGAAACTGAAAGTGAGAGAAACAGGTTGCCTTCTCTCCAAGGTCAACCAGCTGCCACAGTCAATGAGTCAACAAGGCACAGGATCACTTCCAAGCATGAATTTGTAATAAATAATACAGCCCTCTGACCCCATCACACGCCCGACAGAAACACACAGTCATACATAATAACTCCTGTGAGCTTAATGGGAGGCTTTTGACTGAGTCATATAGGATGTCCTCAAAAACTTGTTTACTTCTGATCTCTTCCAGGTTTTTTTTTCTGCTCCTGTATTTGCCCACGTGAGCGGTCCCCGAGGCAACCTTTGGTGCTGTCTGTTTGTGTTTACCCCTGCGGACAAACCTGTCATGGAAAGGACAGTGTGTCATGAGGGACCGAGCAGCACGGTGCCGCATTGTTTTAGAGGCTGGATGAGTCACGGAAGACAAATCAGGATTGGTGGCATTTTGAGATGGCTCGTCCATTGCATTAGGACAGCACCATTAAATCAACAGTGGGATTATAATGTGTTCCCATGATGCCTGTTTAAGCAGGTCAGACAAGGAATTCATTAGGGCATAATGTAACCTAATTACCTGAGAGACTCAACAGTTACATCTTATGATTGTAATTTGTTTTTGTAGAAGAAGAATACTTTTCCTCTGCCATCTCTGCCAACCTTCCTCACGAAACTGATGAAGTTAAAATTCTCAGAGCATCAAACCATATTTATAGCACCTAGTACACAATGTGAGTGCAGCATCGCTATGACTATTTCAAGTAATTTCTATATGACTCACCAAAGAAATTCAAAAGCTCATACATCATCAAAAGAGCAGACAGAAAATTTTCATCTGCTTTAGTCATGGCTGAATTACTTTTCATCTATATCATCATTTTTCAGTTAGATGAGTGCATGCTTCAATTATTTGTTCCTTTGACAAAGCCTAAAATTCAAATGAAGCGCTTGACATTGTGTAGATTTAAACTGAAAATGTGGTCAAAAATACGTGAGCAAAAATCTCCCATCCCACCCCACCCACCATCTCATTCAGGTTTTACCACATTTCAAAATAATGCTTCTCAGTAGGGTTCAGTTCAGCTTTCTCTGAGTGGCTGCCTTTGATTTTTTTTTCTCTCTGTACTGATAAAAGCAAAATTACACAAGATTGCCCACATACAATAGGGGCAGCTATAAATGCGATCATTTTATTTTTGACTTTCAGCACACATCTCCTACGTTTGTCCCATATGCGAATGTCAAGTGTGTGCAGGTGACAGACTCCGAGCATAATCTGTTTTTCCTCCCCGCTCCCCTTTTCTCTCTATTTCCACCTCTGTCTCTCTTTGTGTCTCGCTCGCTCCCTGACCACCCTCACACACACTGCCAACGTGAGATAGCCACGTCTGTGTGTCCAGTGCAGTGTGTTATGGGTGATGATACGTGACGTATGCGTCACGTACCAGCAGTTTTAGGTTTCCACTAGAAGCTACTTATTTTTGTTATCATTTCTAGGCATCATCATTATCAGCTGGAGCAGACGCGATGGGTCCCTCTGCGTCTTTGTTCCCTCCAAAACCCCTAAAGCTCTCGCCGCCAAAGCTTCCCACAATGTAACCAACAAAGGAGGGAAGAGAACACGTCGAAAATCACTCTGGCACTCTTTCAACATCCCTCCCCTCATCCATCCCCTCATCCATGGCCTGCAACACCCCCCCTCCTCTGTGTACCCTCTGCACTCTGTCTCCCTTTTTTTTTTTTTGCCTCTCTATCAAATGTTCACTTCTTTTGTCTCATCCACTCTTTCTTGTTCCATCGCACTCTATCTTTCTTCGTGACACGCTCTGCCCTCATCCGCTCTCTCTGGCCGCCATTATCTAAACCACCCATCTCCTCATCTTTCCCTCAATTCCCCTCTCTCGTAGTCAGGAAAAAAATTCACAACCTACACTCACAGATAAAGGCACACCCCAACACACACACACACACACACACACACACACAGTGACACTGTGTGTGCATATACTCTCACCCCTCCCAAAACCTTCTTCCATGCACACACACCCCCATCACCACCACCTTCTACTCTCTCCAAACCCCTACCCCCCCACCCTAATCCTAATCACCCCACCACCACCGTCATCAGCCCTTATCTCACTCCACCAAATCTGCTGTGACTCAAAACAATTTCCTCTCATTTGCGATTTTACTGCCCGCCCCCGCCTCCTACACCTCCATCTCCACCTACCCCCTTCCAATAAACCCTCTCCACCTCCTCAATACCCCATCGCTACCCATCAGGCACAAACCCCACCCAAACGCACATGCACACAAACACAAACACAGATACAAATGCACTCACGTACACACACTCTGACCGGTCGCCATTAAGAATGACGCCTCGTCATGTGTAAGCGGTGACTTGCCACTGTCATCCAGTGGAGCACGAGAAGAACTGCAGTGTGACGTCACGGCGGACGCCGGCCCCGCTGGTTGGTGGAACATATTTACGTGTGTGTGGTTGGGATGGGGGAGCCGGAGGAATACAATTTGGTGGGTGGGTGGACCCGGTGGGCCTTGCTGCATCACTGAACCAGGAAAATGAATGAGAGCCTACACTAGGTGTCACCCCCTTCCTCTCCTGTTGGCCTCCACTAATTTTCCTTTCTCTTTTCTGTTCTTCTCTTCTCCATTTGGCCCCCGAGGCAAAGAAAACTGTTGAAATTGCAAAAATTAACAGAGTGTTTGACAATATGTTCGACGGTATGTTGACTGTGTTTAATGACTTGAAGCAGCTGAAGGAGAAACAAATGTTTATATCATTTGATTAAATGATTAGAAATCCATTCAAAGTTCAGTGAAGCAGCCTGATGTGCCAGAAATTTTGAGCGTTTGAATTTCAACAAGAGCAAAACAGCACCACCCAATGGGAGGTTCTCATAGCCACAACCAGAGAGAGGAACGCCTCACTGAGAGGTGTTACTATGGGAGGAAGAATATAACATACTACATGATGAGGTGACAGGATACAAGCATGTGTGTTTTACAGTGACAGACTCAGTGATCTATGTCACTGAGGGGAAAACATAACGTTAGCGCTTTTTTTATCTCTGAAGTCATGAAATGGTTTGACAGTGACAAGTCTGTTTTTGTCCAGCAGACAATGTGTAGTTTGTACTGGTGATGGGAATTTCAAATATCACCTTTGGCTTTTAGTGGTCATTTATATAAAATCTAAAACCAGCAATATGCTGAAACAGTTGTTTCTCAGACACATTATGATGTTGGGCATATATAATGCAATAACTGGTCATAATGAAATACAAAAATCAAAGCTATTACATTTAAAGTAGTGTTCACTTGATTGCATTAACATATTTAACCAATTGTTTCAACTCAATTACATGCGATTGCATATTATTCAATATTTACATAGAGGCAGGCATCTATGGAAGACTGTTTGTGTATTGTGATCACCAAGCTTTATGATCTTCACATGTTGAAGATAAAACTGAAGATGAAACTGTCACATTGTTTTCACAGTGTGATTTGATACATTGTGTAAAATATTGTTTATAGCCACTTTAAAGCAGCTCTTATCAATATTTTTCTATTAACAATGGGTCCGATAACTACATGTAATGTAAATGTGGTCAGTCGCACTGACAAACCCATGGAGAGTTATCACCAAAATCTGCAGTTCCACTCAGCGTTTTAGCATCTTTCAGCTTACTGTTCTGGTTTTATGGCCCACAACAAAATTGAGGCAGCATCAAAACTTAGATATGCAGAAAAAAGAGAAGAAATCCACAGATACCACAGCAGGCTAAGCCTCTATGACCAGTGACAGTATCATCATATCCTCACTACATATCTAGTAGCAAAGAAGATAATGTGCCATTTACCTGTACTGTTTAAGTCATCTTTCACTGTGGTAACTCTGAAGCAGTGGGAGACTCTTACAAGAGTTTTGGAGAGAAGACTTTCATTACTCAAAATTCAGTGGTGCACAAAATGTACCTTTCCTACCTCATTCTCTACAGTAAAAGCACAGTCGCTGTCATAACTTCCACCTGCCGTCAATGCCCTTTTAAGTGCAGGGTTAAACAGGGTGAAAGCCCTGTTACTCATACAGTGTGTTTAATTATAGGCATGTGTATTCACACTTTGACCAAAACCATTTCATTCCTTTGAACTTCGGTGAAACAGTGAAGATCTGTGACTCTGCAGAGCAGCTGAAAGAAAAACGACCAGCTTCATCTTGGCAGCATTTTAAGCTTCCTGGAGGAGTGCACAGCTTGTTGGTGGGTCGGGGGTAGAGAGATCTGACTTGTAGCAATGCCCCAGAATATTGTATATGTCCACTCGTACAGACCGAGAGCAAGGTGGGCGGACATTGCCTTGCCTTGGTTATTGATTATTATCTAGGTAATTTGATATTGCTTACTCCCAGCTTTCTTGTCTGTGTCTGAAGGGAATTGTACTGTACGAACATCATTCAGTTTGGGATTGAGTTCTGCTTTCGACCAAATCTCATTTCAGTATGGAAGATTTAGCTACAAAAACCGCATGTAGAGGAGTAAATGGACAGTCCAAAACAGACGAATCACCTCCTGCTGCTCACAGTATTGACTCATGCTGCGGATCCTGGCTGAAAAGCATCAAGCTCTGGGTACCTGTGGACTACAAGAATGAAACAGTTCAGTTTTTAAAACTGGCAGGACCCGTGGTAAGACTGTGTTTAGCTGCATCAGTTGACAAGAATCTAATTTGACTCCACCAGACTAAACATTTTTAGAGCTAAAGGTACAAAGTCTGCAACAATATTCAGAATGATTGAGTGTGAATGATATTAAATACAGGCACATCAATGTCTTGTTGAGGCTGTTAGGATTGTATATTTTTAAAACCAGCTATTACTTACAGTAGTTTGCAGTGTGGGTCACTTGTGAATATTTCTGAGTTGCTTTTAAATTGAAAATTCTTTAATTGCTACTTTACCTTTAACATGAGGATTGTGGTATACCAGTATTTTCAATTTCCCTCCTGCTTTATTATAACAGTAATTAACAGGTTAATAAATCCAAACCATTGGGACTAATTAGAAAAATAATTGGAAAAGTTGTACTTCTGGTCAATCCTCACTTCACACTGATGAATAGAAGAATAAACTCTGTCAGTCCTTAAAAAGTTGGTTGTACTAAATTAGCACTTGTTCTAGAAGAAGTTCCAAGTTATGGACATGAATCTAAACAATATCTAAATTAAAAAGTAACCCCTAAATCCTTTGAAATGTCTCATATATATATACTGTATACATATCATATAAAATTCATAGACTTATGTGCATTATTACAACAAATGATAGATCAGAGATATGTTTCAAACTATATTTTCAATGTACCATAGAAGTAAGGTGCATTTGCAAGTGTCTCCTTGACAGAAAATTATAACTAAAAAAATAGTTCAGCAATTCGGAGAACCCAACATGTATCCACTCCTATTCATCGCACAAACGCAGAACTTGATAGACGAGGACACTTAGTTTCCTTTTGTGAAAACCTTTTGATGCCAAAGGCTGTCAAAAACCTACACCAGCAATCACTAGAACTATTTTCTAAAGAAGGAAAGAGAAGTAGTAAAGACGTTTAGAAATACAAAGGAGCTGCAGCAAAAACCAAAGCATAACACGTGTCAGCTGCCAGAGCAAATAAGAACCTTTTCTTACCTCAAGGCCCTTTCAAACTGTTTTTTTTAAAGGTGGTGAAGTTCACTTGTGTTTTTATAGTTATGAAAACGAAGGATTATGATTTTGTTTTTCAGTTCATTTCACAGCTGATGAGCTTCCTGATCGGCTTCGTCAGCATGGTGTTCTGCGGTCACCTGGGGAAAACAGAGCTGGCAGGGGTGGCATTAGCAACAGCGGTGAGTGATCTCGCTCCAGTTTTGTTTCTGTTTTTATTGGCATTCTGCACTCATGGATCACTGCACTTTCTCTGTCATAGCGTTGCTTTTGAATGTCACTATTTCTTTTATTCAGACATTTATCTATCCAAGCATAAATCTGTCTTTTCTTTTCTTTCTGGACTGTTGTTTAATAATGTTTCATTTCAATATAGGTAATAAATGTCACAGGTATTTCCATTGGCTATGGTTTGGCATCCGCATGTGATACTCTCATATCTCAGGTATTCAGCTCATCTTATTTATATAACCAGGTCAGTCCTGACCAGTTACTGCTGTGTTCACAGTATGTTCTTTCAGATTTGTCAGTTTTGCCCTTTTCCTTTCACAAGTATTACTTTACTGTCCTGTTTTTTTGACCCCTTTCTTGCAGACTTATGGGAGTGGTAACCTAAAGCGTGTAGGAGTGATACTCCAAAGGGGTGTTTTGATTCTGCTCTTAGCCTGTTTCCCCTGCTGGGCCGTCCTCATTAACACTCAGCCCATTCTTCTGGCTGTCAGGCAGGGTACAGAGGTCGCCAGGTGAATCATTTCCACTTCAAAACACAATTGCACAAATGCTATTGTATGGCGTTGTATGATATGAAATGCTAAATATACACTTGTGAATCAAGTTATTCAGTAAGAACTGATTTTCCCTTTTTTCTGTTTGCCATAAAGACTCTCCCAGCTGTATGTGAAGATCTTTATGCCGGCTCTGCCAGTGAGTTCAGCTTCCGCCGCGGTTTTACAAAATGGTTTTTGTATCACTATCCATATACGCTATATTGAATGGTTGTGTTGCATTATTGATCTAATTAACCCCATTCATCGCCTCATGTTGGATTCTGCAGGCTGCCTTCATGTACCAGCTGCAAGGGAGGTATCTTCAGAATCAGGTGCATTTAATGACTTTAAGACCACTGGTGTGAAACAAAATAATGACTGAAAGTTTGTCGGTAATGAGATCGATTCGTGTGTGTGTTAGAAAGGAACATGTACTGTGAGAAGGTAACAAACAGCAGGTGCACTGATTTGTTGAAATGGGGTTGGGGTTTTTTTAACCGCTTGCCTTGGCTCACAGGGCATCATGTGGCCCCAGGTGATATCTGGAGCCATGGGGAATGTTTTAAATGCAATAATCAACTACATCTTCCTCAATCTTCTGGATCTGGGTGTCGCGTGAGTACACCCACCATATTCATAATAGTGTACTCTTTAACTGAGCCATAATCTTTAATATATTAGCTGGAGGCTTTATCTGATTACTTCTTTTGTATGAGTTACTGGCAATGACTATACGCTTTGTTTTTTTTTTCGTTGTTTAATCCTCTTCACACCATTAAAGTGGATCTGCAGCTGCCAATGCCATCTCACAGTATTCCTTGGCTGTGTTCTTGTTTGTGTACATCTGCTACGGGGGACTGCACAAAGCTACATGGGACGGTAAATTTAGGGGATTAAACTACTGTAGGGATAACTTTTCATTTGACCGTTACTTTCTTAATCATTTCTTGAAAGATTTCTGGAAAGAACTATGTCATTTGGTGCTAATTATCAGGAAAATAGAAACAAATAAACAACACGAAAATGCAAAATACTCGCATGTACATTTACATCTACACTACACTACACTACATCCAAAAGTAAACTAATCTACTCACTATCCTGCATCCGGCAGTGCTGCTCCAAACGTTGTCCTTGAGCTCATTGTCTTTATAATTTTTGTGTCCTTTGTCATATAATACAGGGTGATGAGAAACACAAACAGTCAACAGGTCCAGAGTTGTGATGTGTCTGTTCCACACAATGTGATTGGTTGATGCCTTTATTTGGCGTGTGAAAGCTCCAAAAAATCGACCTTGTTCCGGAAAAAAAATTTATGCCACTTTTTCACAGCTTAATATTCGTTTTCTGTGTGAAAATACTCATGACAAAAACAACAGTTCGAAAAAAAAATATGGACGTGCAAATTAATCGTAAATTAAAAAAATGCTGTGTAAAGGCCTTATGTCAGAGGAATTTCTTTGAAATAACTGCTCCATTTAAACGTAAATGCTTCATAAAAGTAAATATATTTATTGTTGTAAATTTTATTCTCCACATGTGTTCACATTTTTAGATGTTCAGCTTTTTATGTTCAGCTGACCTGCTGTGCACTTATGAAAATACTCTGGGTTATGCTAGTTTAGCAATTAATTGAAATTAATTAGTTGGACGGGGTATACATACATTTCACTGAATCGTACCTCCTATTATCTCCTAGGTTGGTCAGGAGACTGCCTGCAGGAGTGGGGTCCTTTCCTCCACCTGGCCGTCCCCAGCATGCTGATGCATTGTCTGGAGTGGTGGCTGTATGAGATCGCAGGGTTCCTGGCAGGTGTCATCAGTGAGGTTGAGCTGGGAGCTCAGTCTATAGTTTATGAACTGGCCACTATCGCTTACATGGTACCTCCCTTACATTGCTTTTTTTCTTGTAGTTAGGATTTCTCTCTTACTCTAAATAACTTGAAGTAATAGAACACATGTATGCTAATGTAATATCTGTGTGGATACCTGAATGGTACCTGAAAGATACCCAAGAATCTTGGTGTATTACTATATTTGTTTCCATTTACTTCATCCTGTCCCACAGTTTCCAATGGGTTTCTCTGTCGCTGCCAGTGTTCGGGTTGGAAATGCTCTTGGAGCTGGGAACACAGAGCAAGCCAAGCTGTCCAGCAAGGTCTCCCTCATGTGTGCATGTATGAATCAAATATGTAGCCTGACAAATCTCCACTACAGTGTACCAATACAGCAGGAGTGCTCCTTGGATCTATTCCTCTGATCTACAAACCAAACTTTTTTCAAAGTCATGTGTCCATTTAAATTTGCCACCAAAAGGCTTTCTCTTCTCCCTGTCGACTGTTGATCATTTAAAATATATGCTAATCCACGTTATGCTTATATATATTTACCACCTTTGTCTAATAACATGCTGTGTTTCTTATGCCCAATCCAGTTATTGTCTCATGTTTCATTGGAGCTTGTCTTGGTGTGTCTAAGGATGTGATTGGGTACATTTTCACTACAGAGAAGTAAGTACAGCTTTTGACTCCTAACATAACATTCATTGGTATATGTGTTCTTACCTCAGAGACAATAACTAACAGGCAGACCATTGCACGGAAAGCTCATATAATGTCAATGTGTAATTCATCATGTATTAACTTCAGAGGACACTGACCTTTGGCAGCAAAGTAAGCTCAGATTTTTGCTTTTTGCACTGTCACTACCTGAGACATGGTAGATGCAGTTATTTCATCTACGCATATTTCATACATATTTCGATCAACTTTGCACTCATTTGTCTTTAGAATTTCATTTTCATATCTGTATTTGCATGTTGCTTTTAGAGACATTATTCAGAGGGTGGCTGATGTCATGAAGATTTACAGTTTCATCCATGTTGCTGAGGCCTTTGCGGTGACAATCTTTGCCGTACAAGTCACTTTATCCCTCCTGCTGAGCAAAATAAACCTGGCTTGTTGGCACAGATTTTGAATTTTTCTGTGTTTTATGTCCACAGGGTGTGACTGGAGGTATTGTCAGGGGGGCAGGGAAGCAAATGACTGGTGCTGTGTGTAACTTGGTGGGTTACTACTTCATTGGGTTCCCCATTGGAGTGTCTTTGATGTTCCCTGTCAAAATGGGCATTGTAGGTGAGGACAGATAAAATATTTATACAGTAAGTGACAATCTAATGGTATTTCCACTCAAACTAATAAACTGCACTCTTTCCATCTGTGTTGCAGGGCTGTGGTCAGGGTTTTTAATTTGTGTTTCGATACAATCGATATTTTTTATAATTTTCCTGTGTAAATTAAACTGGAAGAAAGCCACTGAAGAGGTGAGTAACTCCACTGGTGACATCTTGTGTCTCAGGAGGAATATAACTAATTCACATTGCCATTGCTAATAAAACTATGATAAACTTAATCTGGGCAAATTCAACACTGTGGACAGCATGTGATACAAATATTGTAGCCTTTTTTTCTGTGTCTTTCAAATATAAAAACAACGTGATTTAGCTGTTTGAAATATCTCTGAATAGGCGCTGGTAAGAGCAGGAGTCAACATTACAGAGAGGAACAAGATCTTTGGGATAGAAAACAAGGGTAAACACAACTTACTCTGTTATTTTATCTACAGCTACATATGGACATCTTCACAATTAACATTAACCATGTATTAAAACTCTCTCCCTCACAGCCCTGGACTCTGGTGAGAAACAGGCCCACATAAAGACCAGTCGATCCAGTTCTTTGAGTCCAGTAGAGGGGAAGCTAGAAGTGCTCACTGTAGGTCAGCAGACTTCAGATGACGTGGCTCTGTCAGTCAGGCAGGTGGTGGTACTCGCTGTGCTGCTCATGTTCGTCATCCTCGCTGCTGGAGTCTTCATCAGTGAGCTGCTCACCAGACTGCTCGAATTAGACGAGTGACCATTATCAGACCACATGCGTGCAGCATGAAAACCTAGCTCTGTGAGTCTGCCTTTCAAATGAGAGTGCAGATGCATCTGCACATAGACAAATGTACACATGTAATGAACAGACACCTTCAATGGGCAGAAAAATAATATTTACCACAATATGTTCTTGAAGGTCGGTCTGACTTGGGTGTTTTTATTTGTAATGACAAATTTCCATTCCACACTCCCACTTTTACAAAATGTCAGGCCTTTTATTGTGTACTAATGATGGGAAAATAGCTGCATTAGAATGACTCTTAATTACTGAGCACTATACAAGTAAAAATGTTTTGTAATTGCATTAAATAAGTTTAATCTTTGCACAGTTTTGAAAACTTAAAACAATTGTTGGAGGAGAAAGAGTTCAGATCCACTTTGATTATTACATTATGTCCTGTCGTTCCTGCATACTTAAGGGTTTGTCTTTAAAGTTACAATTATCTTCCTATAGGAGCACTTTTTTAGGTTTTACATTAGTCATCTAATAGGAAATGAATAGGAAAATCTAATAGGAAACAGTGACTTAAATGAGACAGCCAATGAAAAGCATATCTGAAAAACACTGTATAGACATGTCTCTCTTTATATAGAAACATGCTGTGTAAGATTGGCTCCAATCAAGACACTGACGAAATATATGTTCTCATTATGAAATATATAGTCTGAATGGATGCCACAATTAGAAATAGCATGATTAAATGCTATATTTAGGATACCGCGCATCTGTGGATGTGTGCTTTCATCATCAAAGACAGAAAAGCTGCTCTTTTTCTTTGGCTTATTTTTCTTTCCTTTGATCTGTGTCGCCAAAATTGATGATAATGAAAGGTCTGTACGCTCGCATGGCAACATGCTGGCTGGATGAAGACATGTCAACAACTGAACAAATCATCCACCTGTTCACTCTGTGCAGGAGCAGATAACTAGCTAGCTCAGGTTTCACAGTTATAGCCTGCTCATAAATAAAGAATTCACATTTGTTAACAGCAAACAATTAATCACGTATGATTTTCTGAAATACAGTGCATCCGGAAAGTATTCACAGC
>LKNJ01002139.1:0-64807 GCA_002120245.1 Maccullochella peelii | reverse complement strand
TGTCATTATGGGGTATTGTGTGTAGAATTTTGAGGACAGAAATGAATTTATTCCATTTTGGAATAAGGCTGTAACATGACAGAATGTGGAAAACGTGAAGTGCTGTGAATACTTTCCGGATGCACTGTATAAGGAAAATATGGCACCTTTTCAACATTTTGTTAGTAACACTTCCAAAATACATTTCATCTCCATCACATTGTATTTAATTTAGCCCCAAATAACATACATTTTTTGTAAATTCTCAGAAGTATAGAAGTATATATCAGCTGAAAGAATAATTATTTAGTCCAGTCATATTTGAATTTAGGTCACAGTCAGGCTCTCCTGAAGGATTTTTTTTTCTTGCAAGGTGCAGACTAACCACTGCATATTCTGGTTTATTCATTTCAGTAGGTGATAACTTCAAAAGAGCCTGAACCTTAGAGGTAACCATTAAAGTCTCAACTCTGGCCAGTGCATCCACAAGCCACTGCGCTCTCCAAACTGACATCAGCACTGGCTTGCAACAGATTGATGTTTGCAACAGTCACTTACAAACCTGCATATTAATTTATCGTTATTCAATCATCATGTAAATCAGGCTTGATTCATACGTGGTTAAATCGTCGTCTGAGCTTCAGTCTTGCTCATCAGCGGGGACATTGCCACAGGCTCCTCACAGAGACTGTAATCTTGGCCCGCTCACCTCCAGAGACTGCAATCAGTAACATGCTGTGGCATCATTAACAAGTGACTGTGTAAAGATTTGCTGTCAGTATTGCTAGACTAGAACTTGTGATACAGTAGCTTAAGGAATTCCATATTAACTTCTTGGTTGTGTCGCTGAGCAGTACAATAACGTACCTGGAATTCAGTTAAATTATGGCTGCAGTTAATATCGCATATTATTTTAGTGAAACACAGCCCAAAACTACTGGTTACTATACATATGCACAAATACTACTATGCCTTTGACCAATCACTGAAGTACAGAGGATGACATAATTTATTGATCTGGCAGTGACATCAGTAAGGCAGCTGTTGGATACTGAAACGTCAACAGCAGGACCTCAATAATTGGTGGTTTAATTTTTATATCCATGGCATCCTAGTTTGGATTTCTTTCCTTCAACTGCAGATTTACGAGAAGAACCTAGAAAATACAGTTCAGAATACTATAATATATTTTGGCACATGGAGTCCAACATGCATGAGCTTCCTGTGTCCATTTTTATTGATTAGGGTGCTATCACATGGCAGTACATTATTATTATTGGCCATAGATATACAGTAAAATATAACTAGCTTATTATTTATCAATCACCTCTGTCCTGAAAAATGAAAGGGCAGAGTGGCAGTGATACAGTAAGACAATAGCCTGCTCATATAGTTATACTATTTACAGTCATTTACAGTCAATCTTACACTTACAGTTAAAACATGAGAAAATGATTTAAGGTCATTAAGAAAAGAATAAAAGTCACAGTGTAATAGGTAAATCAAGACAAGAATAGGTGGAAAAATCAAAAGCTATCAGTGGAAGAACATCTGCTTCTTGATGCCCATGTGGTCTCTTAGTGGGGATTTATAATGTATCTTGTAGTCCCAGTTGAGCATCTCAGGCTGAGCAGGTTAAAACATGATGTTTGTAACAAGACCTTTGTTCATCCTGCCAGTCTCGTTTGATATTGCTTCCAGCTTTCTGTGGATTTGCTCAGCAGTGCAGCACTGAGACGTCTATTTCTCTACACAAGACAGAGCCAGTAGCCCATGTCAGGCTGTAGTTTTACAAAATAACACCCCAAGTCTATGAGTATGACTATGAAACTTAACACTTTTCTCTCTAGGAGATTTAAATTGTCATTTTGTGAGAACTGTGTTCAGCCACTAGTTGTCTGCATTCAGAGGTCAAAGATAGCTCAGAGGTTTGGGATCAGGTCCAGTGGAGCCAGTGGTGTAGGAGTGGAGTCATTAGCCCAGTTTAGGGTAAAGTTGGCCCTGCTCCGGGCAGAGGGATCTGGTGCAGGGAAAGCAATGTGGAAAGCGACACCTATGGCCAAAATGAGAACAAAAACCAAGAAAATGAGTCCCCGACGCAAGATCAGCTGAGTGATAGAAAGCAGCACTTGAGGTTTTGTGCTTGAAGTATTTTTGCTCTGCTCAGCATCCGTCCCTCCTGCATTTGTGTTGTTGCCCCCAGCCTTGTGACCTGCTTTCAGCTCCTGATCCTGGGTGTTAACTGGACTGTAGCCATCTGCTTTCGGGGCTTCTTCACCTTCCAACTGGGCCTTCAGGGTGCAAAGATTCTACTGTTAATCAATATGTGAGCTGCTCAAGTTGATAAAACTGACACCAACAAAGAAGCGAGAACTCCCTGCTTCACTAACACCACACATCACACACTGTACATATGCACTTACTGTATTAGGGCAGTCAGAGATGTCAGGTACCATCGCATCACTCAGCACTGTACTAGCAGGACGCTTCGGTATCACCACCACTTTCTTTCCTGCTCGCAGCTGAGCCTGAAAACACATCAGATTGAGTGATGTTCGCGAGACACTAACTGCTTTATTTTTATTCATGTAGAAAAAACTGGATGAGATTTCAATCACACACAAATTTACCCACAATCCAAAAACGAATGTATTACACCTAACCGCCACTTTTTTTTGCCAAAGAATTGTGGCATGCTTGAGTGTGCATGTGTGTATGCAATGTTCAGCTCAAACATTTATGTTCTTCTGATTTTTGTGAATGAGTTGAGGTGAAATAAGAAAGCTGTGCAAAACAAAAATAGACTTTGTGTTTAATATGAAATAGTAAAATAATAATAAAAAAATATGTTGTTGCAAAACTGAAACAATACAAAATGTAAAAAATGCTGCCAAATTCAATTGGTAAGTGGTAAATGCTTCATGGATGCCAGAATTAACTGATGAAACTGCCTCCTAATGAAGCTCCATAAAAGAAATCCCCAATAGGAGGTTTAATTTGATAATCCCAATTACATTCCTGCCCTCAATCCTTTTTGGAAAGGATACCATGTATGGTTTTAAAGAAAGATAAGAGCATCCTACCTCGTGTGTGACTTTCTTCCAGTCGAGTTTGAAGATTAGAACAAGGAAGAAACCCATCTCAAAGAAAACACATATGAAGAGACCCAGCCACAATCCTAACAAGAGGCACACACATATACATGCATTACTGTAAAGAAAGATCCACAGTGTATTCACTACATACATACATACAATTGGTTAACAAGAAAAACAAATAATATACTTAATATTTATGTAAAAAAGACTAAGATACAGCCACACTAGCGGCTACGTGAGACTGTACTTAGGCACAGTGGTGTTGTCATGTTCACCATGTTAATGTGTTAGAACGCTGACGTGTTGTTAATTAGCATTAAACACAAAGTACAGCTGAGTTTGTTGGGAATGTCATTACTTTACTGGTTATTTGGACATAAACCAAAGCACTGGACAAATTAAAATGTATTAAACTATTACTATTAGAAACTGAATTAATTAAATCCACCTTAAAAACAGTCAGGTCAAACTTATTTTAAAAAGTCACAAAGTATCTCCATGGGTCACCAAAGGAAATATAGATACACACCTCACAAGGTCAGAGCTTTGACGCACATTGTGATTGTGTGTGTGTGTGTGTGCGTGCGCGTGTGTGTGTGTGTGTGTGTGTGTGTGTGTGTGTGTGTGTGTGTGTGTCAGCATGCGTGCACATTTATCAATACATGCACACTTTGAGTGGACAGCAAAGATCCAGTCTGGCAGGGGGTAAATGGCTGGTGCAGCAGGACCAAGTGGGTTTGTGGGTTTAACTAATGAACCCGGATTTAAATATAGACACACTACCTCATTTCCAACTTCTGCTGGGGTCGCCTGATGTGCAAATGGGGTTGCAAAAAAGTTGCTATAAACTATAAATAGATTTTCAAAAGTTCAGCTTTGATACGATCTCTGTGGATCTGCTAGCGATCAACGCTACAAGGAGTTTGGGTTTGGAGCAAAGGGGGATTACCAAAAGGTGACACTGCACATTTCAAACATATGGTTGCCTACAAGCACTTATTTGTGTGAATCTGGATTTAGTGCTGTTGTTTGCATGAATGCTTCATTAAAATCCCTGTCATTCAAAAAGTATTCAGAAGCAAAGATTTGTCTTTATTTCAAACAGCTGCGGTTTTGAACATTTTGAGACCTACAATTGGGATCCCGAGCCGGAAAAGGGTGGAGTAAGATCACTGGAATAACAGGCTCACTGTATTTATTTCATTTTTGTTTGCAGAAACATACAGAGATAGAATGAGATGAAAGAATTACCTAATATTCTGAGCTTGGCAGCAAACATCAGAGCTATTCCCACTGGCAGACCGATGCAGTAGTAACACACCAGGTTGGACAAGGCAGCAATTTTCTGCATCCCGGCTCCTACAAGAATCCCTGAGCAGACGCACTAAAAACACACACAGATTGAAACAAAGAGAAAAACAGACATTGGTTCAACAAAACAAGCAAACAGCTATGTGTACTATTCAACACAACAGCTCAATGTAAGACAAGATAAGAACATTTGTTGTGTTCTGTAATAACATACCAGAAGTGCGTCAAAGAATTGTAGAAATGTGTAGATTGTGAGGTTCTCTGAGACAATCGCCACAATATCTCTGTAGACAGTAGAAGAAGATCATCAAAACCAGAGTCGCCTTTACATGGTACAGGAATAAATGTGTGTTGGTCTGAAACTCACTCATCGGTGGTAAATATGTAGCCAATGACGGACTTACAGCCAGCGATGACAAAACCCTGGAACACAGCAAGTACTCCTATAGCGAAGACATAACGTAAGGGATAATACCTGACAAGTTGTACGTTCCACGATTGTATTTTTAATTTTTATTGTATTTAAAAATAAAATTGCATGGTTCTCACAGGTATTTATCGTTGACTTAATACCTGATAAAACCAGGGCCACTTTGCAGGTGACTATAGCCCTGGTAGTGTTCCCGGCCCCCAGAGCATTCCCAACACGCACACAGGCAGCTGCATGGACACCTAGAGGGAACTGCAAGGATCCCATATTACTTTTTGTGTCATTTACAGTCAGTTACATAGCTGACTTAAAGGAATACATTGACATTGAGAAATATAATTATTCGCTTCCTTTCCGAGAGTTTGATGAAGAGATCGATACCACTGTCATGTCTGTGTGTGTGGAATACGGCGCTGGAGCAAGTTAGCTTAGCTTAGCATAAAGACTGGAAGCAGGGGGAAACAGTTAGCCTGAGTCTCTCCAAAAGCACATAACTCCTCGTAAAAAAACACAAATTGTCATTTTTCCATTTCTAAATAAAACAAACATGATACAATGTGTTAATTTATGAGCTCTAGAGGTGTTGGTAGTCGTATTTTTGAACTGTTGAGAGAGCCAGGCTAGCTGTTTCCCCCTGCTTGCAGTCTTAATTAGGATATTTTACTGTCATTCCAGAACATGTTACACATGAAAGGAAGCAAAATGAGGTACTCAGGTCCCAGTGCAGGTAATAGCAATAATAAAGCCAAGAAAAGAAAGCACACAATAAAACACCATTAAAATGCTAAGCTAAGCCAATCACCTCCTGGATCTAGGTCTTTATTTAACATACAGACATGAGTGTGGTATTGATCTTCTCATCTAAAGTGAATAAGCGTATTTCCCAAAATGCTGAATTATTGTTAAATAATAATATGTACATACATTTTAACAGACTGAATGATCCATACCATATATGTTATGGCTCCTATTTCCACCAACACATGCTGGGCAGCAAGATCCACCTCACCAAGTATACCTGTTATGATAAAGGTCAGATTCAGATATTTACAAAGACTTTCCACCATGGCTAACAGCTACACAAAGCTACACAAGAAACTTGACCAAGCACTGTCAGTTAACTGCACACAGCACACTGCTTGTTTATTAATCTGACAGGTCAAATGTATGAGAGAGGGAAAAGATGTAATGAGGCCAACAATTTATGGTGCCACAGTTACTGGGGATGGGGGGTGTCCTGTGACTTACATTTTCATTTAGGCTAAAAAGAAAACAATTTTTTGTGTCTTTACCTTGTGTACCTTGTTTTAAGCGGTTTGGTTTATTTGAAATTGGAGACTTTTGTTGTAATCTCTTCAGCAGGTTTAAAACAACTAAATACATTTTGTTAGCAAAAATGTGTCCATTGAGTTACACTGGCAATACTGAACAAATGCTACTAGGAAATAAGTATGTTTTATATTCCAATTACCAATGGAATATGTTTCTAAATATTCTTAAACATCCATTTAATTAAAATTTAGCTCACTTTGTATAGAAGTGTATTTCATTTGTGTTTGTAGAAGAATTTGATAAACATACAAAATTGTGGTACTACTTCTTTTGATACTTACACTTTTTCAAGCTCCACTCAAATGGGCTTTAAAGAAATTGCGAATAAAAATAAGTGTGTGTGTGTGTGTGTGTGTGTGTGTGTGTGTGTGTGGCAAACTACACTGACCAGCAAGAAAACCGCCAACCTCCCAGATCCACCACTCAAAGCAGACCATGAAAGCACTGGGAACAGCCAGCTTCATATAGGAGCCCCACTCCTGCAGACAGTCAGTGGACCAGCCTGCAGAAAGGGTTAGGTTAGGGTTGTACTCAATATGGCCTGTAGAGGGGGACACTTTTCTGAAATGCTGATTTGGTCCTTTAGTATTTGATATTCACATTTGTGTTTATAACTCACCTCCCCATGTCTGCTGATGGAGCTTCTTCCATCTGATGTAGCCAAACAACAGCAGGCAGATGGTGATCTGAGAGAGGCTGTTAGCAATTGCTGATCCACTGCAAACACACATTATAGAACGTATTTTTTATATTGGAGGGATGCCTAGTGACGACCTACATTAACTGTGACTCCATCCCTCTCTCTAGGCAAAGACGGGGAAGGACTGCACACTGAGGGAGTCAAAGGAGGTCAGCATCGAGACAACTGAAGTTACATTGTGGTTTGAGCACACTTGATGTCTAAGGGTCTGAGAATAAGCCTTGAAAATGTCAATATGGGAGGGAAGGGACAGACCTGACCCGACCACAGAGACGTGATTGGTTAAGTCGACTGCCTGTTGAATCAAATGTTTGTCCAGCTGGACCAGGATCAACTCCATCTGCCCTACACTGCCTCCCTCTCTAAATAAAGTACAAAAATAATAAACATCAGTGTGCTGCTGACTCTGTTTTAATAAAAGACAAATCATTCTTCTTAGATAGATTAAAATGCATAATGAGTTTTCTGACCTCCTCTCCTCTTCTTTCCAAACTCCTGGCTATGCATCAGCCCCCATCCCTCTCCTATTTGGACAGCAGTGAAGTGATCAAGAGAGGGAAAGCGAGTTTCTCTGCTTTAATGCCATAGAGGCTTAACTAGTATATTTGATTGGTCATGGCACTTGAAGGCTGATACCATATCAAGCAACACACAGTCCATCAAAAAAAAATGAAAGGGTAAGGAGAAGCAGCATGACACTTACATGACACCCAACTGGAGGCTGATGATTAAGACGTAGTTTACCACCAAGTTGACAATGTTCGCTGCTGCTGCTGTGTACAACTGAGGCAGAATGATCCCCTGACAGAGAAAAAAAGACATGGAATCAACAATCAGCTCATCTGTAGAGCTACTATTCAAACTGCATGAATAATATTTATACAGGTTCTAGACAAACAAGACAAATTCAGGAAAAAGACAGCACTCCAGTGGCATCAAGGCTACAGCCATGCTAGAAACTTGGTGAGGCTGTACTTAAGCGGTGCTTTGAGCTAAATGCTAACGTCAGCATGCTAACATGCTCACAATGACAATGCTAACATGCACATGTTGAGCAAGTATAATGTTTACCATGATCACGATTTTAGTTTAGCTTGTTAGCATACTAACATTTGCTAATTAGCACTAAACAAAAAGTACAGCTGTGACTTATGGGAATGTCATTATTTTTGCAGGTTTTTCGTCATAAACCAAAGTACTGACCAATATAAATTTTGACCTAATGGTGGCGCTAGAAGAAAAGTTAGGGGATCACCACAGTTATTACAATTCATCCTGAGGGGGACATGAATGTCTGTACCAAATTCCATGACAATCCATATAATAGTTGTTGAGACATTTCACTCCAAACCACAAATGTGAGTCTCATGGTGGCGCTAGAGAAAAAGTCAGATGATCATTAAAGTTATTAGGATGCAACGTCTGGGAACTACGAATGTCTGTACAAAATCTTGTGCCAATACATTTTAGCCCTAGCATGGCTAGAAAAAAAGCTAAAGAATCACCAGATGTCTCGATCATTTCAATACATTTTATGTACTATGGACTGACAAAACTGCTGACATGGTTCGGCGTGACACCATCGCGTTGTAAAAACAATTCATCAAAATGATCAAGACATGAAGTGATACTTTCTCTTTTTCTACCACTGGAGTGTCGCAGTTTCCTGAATTTGTTTTGTGGAAACAAACACATTGCAGTCCATTTGTTGAGGCAGGGCACCCACTGAAATTCAGTGCAGGAGAAGCGCGCGAGTTTCCTTTTATAAACTTACTTGGTTTTGTAGGTAGGCAACTTGCAGCTGGTGCAGGAACATGGCCTGTAGCACGGAGAGACACGGAGGATTTTTTCAAATGTTATTGTTGAATTTGGGTCACAGCAAAAGCTTAAGCAAACTTCATCAGATTAGAGTGATTAGTGATCAGGTTATACAATAGCGTGCAAATAAACACGCTGCACAGCTTGAAGACAAGGCCAAAGAGTTCTGTCTTTGGTATTTAATTGACCAACACTGGAATACACATCCAGTCTTTTGAAAGACTCAATCAGTTAGCCATCAGAGTTGTGCAATTGTTGCTTTCAGACAAAGACATCACCAAAAACTTGTTTCCTTGCCTCATATGCCACTATGCTTCCTATTTTGGGGAACTGGTTGCACCTAAACTTGATTTGCATTTCTTAACTTTTAAAACAGAATCCTAATGTGCTAATTCTGTATAACAAAACATGTATTGAATTAGGCAGTAAAAATGTTCATCCCCCAGGAGACACTATATGTTTTCAGACTCTGGGGAGTGTTTCAGTTCAGTGCACTCACTGGAACAGCTGGTAGGAATGCCATCACGCAGAGGTGGGCAATTCTGAAGGGGAGACAAAAAGTTTAATCAATCATCAATTTAATAAAGCAAACACATACACAATAACTCCCTTTCTGCTCAGATATACCCCTCTTTTTGCAAGTATATATATGTAGTATCAGAACTTAGTGTCTGTTCACATTAAACTTTGCTTTGTTGCTTTAATTCCTCAAAATAAAATGATGGGAATCTAACTATAATATTCTACATACAGGTGGAATCACATATCCAGGTGTCTAAAGCTGCATACATATTCACATAACATATGTTTAAGTGTAGGGAAACTACACTTAAAAGTATTTTGTAGGTTTATACAAATACTTGTATACTTACAATACATTAACCTGGAATAATTCAGTACATAGATAATAGTGCATAAATGTCACTAATAGTGCTGATAAGAATAATAACCATGGCACTAAAGATAAAGATATGGGTCTATAAATTTACCTCGCCACCTCAGCCTCTTGTTGCAAGATGAGCAGTAAGTTTTGGCAGTTGATGAGAAGACCCCAACAGGGCAGACAAAACAGCAGCAGTATCAATGAACTCCTTTGGAGAATCACTCCCACACGTTTCATGTTCTTACTGCCAAATGTCTGCAAAACACAGACGAGACAAATGAGAACTGAATCTGATTACATAGGTTCAAAATGTACACCTGTCTGTAGATAACACACAATAACAATAAGGCTCAGATAATGTGGTTTGCTCACCTGAGAAATGAGTGTGTCACAAGCCATAGCAAGGCCATAGCCTGTTGCAGTTGTGGTCACGTTAATGGTCTGAGAGGTGGAGAATCAAATACAAAAAAATCAGAGGACAAAAACTGGAGGACAAAAAAGTTAGACTTTAGTTAGTAAAATATTACTGTGTACAAATGTCTTTTACTCATTGTCCATTTTTGTTTATGTCCATAACTCTGAGTAATATGTACATTTTTGTGATCTACACCTCAGCTGTTTGAGCAAACCAACGTGAATGTGATTCGATAGTTCCTGGAAACTATTTGGTAGAAAAGAACTGATTCCAAGAAAAGCAGTCCAGCAGGCACTGTGTGTTCACACATATAAATTCTGTAGCCCAGGTGCAGCAATGATGGAAAAGCCCATGGCTGAGCAACAGGTATATCTTTATGGAGAAGAGCAACTCCATTAAAAAATGTGTGGGGAGAAAATGAAGGAGAAAGCTGCAAAGCCTGCTGTGTCTCAAGCAAAGTATGGTTATTGGAGTGCTGTTTATATTGAGTGCACACAGGTTTACTTCTTGGCTGTCACTATTTTTGGTATTTTGATGACTCAACACAAACCTGACAGCAGTGAATGGACTGGATGCATAGGGCATTTCAACTGCTGTATTCACTCCAGTGTCACTGTGTCCTGCCTCAGTCCGTTCTGATCTCACATGTGGACATGGACGCCCTGCACCAGGACATTCAGGAAGAAGCTATTGCTGTAATCTCCAAAATCAAGATAGAGGGCTGTGCTCTGGGTATTTTCTTGTACCCAAGAAAGAGACTGATGCTGGATCTCAGCCCACACAGTGCAAGAGGTTACAGCAAGTGGTACTGCCGGGTGACTGGTTTACCATGAAAGATTGTTTAAAGATTGTCTATGTGGTCTCAAGGCAACCTTTGGTCACTGCTCTCTCTGTTGGCTTAATTTGCTTGATGTGTCCAGATGTTTTTCCAGATCTGCTCAGTCAGAACTAGAGGGTAGACCCGTGTTGTCAGAAGAACTGTCAGGTTCTTGATACTGACAGTGAATACAATTTTTGAAAGGGTTGATACATCCAGTCCCACTGAAAATCAAGCAGTCTGCAGCTTGTTGCAAATTCCGGCCAATTTCAGCTCATTGCTTTGGTTTGCAGGTCCATACAGTTCAGTGCCAACTGTTCTTACGATTCCCCTTGTGTGAACTGTGGCTACCCATTCCCGACACACAATGCTCTCACAAGCCAACTTTATGTTATTTGCCCAGCACCAAATGGCAGACAGCCAAAGTAAACCAGTGTTTGGGGAGAGACGGATATTTTTGCAGACCAAGATGGCCGACCAAACTGGGGCTGGTGTTGTCTGTGTGCATCAGTCATGTGTGACTATTACGTCCTTATTATGTCTTTTTGCTCGACATGTTTCTGCTGCTGGTTTCAGGTCTTGCAAAAGAGACCTCAATCTCAATGAAATGTCCTGCCTGTGTGTGAATATTGGAGGAAAAGACATCCACCCACACCACATTTGTTCAGCGATTCAAATACAGCAGGTCTGGTGTTGTGTTGATGACTGCTTTTGGCAGTTGGAGAAACAGTCGACCAATCAGAGCTTAGTCAGGATAAGAATCATGTTCCTGCATAGCTAGCTAGCTACCTAGCTAATTATGAAAAATCGTGAAAAATTGCGACAGAAAAATGGCTTGGATGAAATCGACACACGTTCTTGTAAGTACACTTACAGTAATAATAACTCTTTAATTGACACAATTCTTTGGTAGATGTGAAATTGTTAAGTTTACTGGTCTACTGCACTAGGTTTTTGGTTTTTCCTTTAATTTGTCACCCATCTGTCTATATATATAGCTTTTCCTGTTGTCTGTGGACAGGTTTGTAAAAACATTTTAATTCCATTACATGTACCACTCATTAAACCATGTATGTTTGTTTTACATTGCCCCTGAGAAACAATAATTTCACATTGCTTAACCTCTCTTTGTTGTTCAGCAGTCTTTACAGACATATGTCTAAATTCTTTCTGTTTGTGCAGTTGCACAACATCTATTTACAATTTTAGCAGGGTTTTCCATGTCTGTACCCCATGTGACATGGCAGGTGCTGATGTGAATTTGTTTGTCTTTCTGCACTCTTTTGGAATATATTATCAGAGTATTGCTAAGTCCCTTTGGTGTTTAAAGGTACAAAATAAGCATCATCAACCACATCACTCACCTGTCACTGAAGACATGAACTGTGTCACATAGATACCAACATGCTAAGGCGAAACAACCATTACAACAAATTATAGTAAATGTCCACTGAGCTCCCAGCATGCACACAAAATATACTTATAATAATGTAATAGAGAAAATGACTGTCATAGTAATAGCAGTAGGAGCAGCAGCAGCAGAAGTACAATAGCTAGTAGCTAGTACAGTACAGAAAGAGTAGCTGTAATATTTGTATTACTACTTTAGTTGCAGAAGGTAAAATCAATTAGTCTACAAAGGTGTAAAGACAGTACCGCTGAAGCCAGTGCGTATCCAGCCAGTTCTGCATTGCCAATGTGACCACAGAATATGGTGATAACAAACGGCAGGAGGAAGTTCAGAATCCGAGACAGAAGCTGTAGAAACAATTTGACAGATTTGACTTATTTCCAAACAGCCCATCTGTGATCTGCTGAAACTGATGCAGCAAATCAGTGCTATTAACTGGGTTCTGACAGCTTATGTGTAGGCCTACTCAGCAAAGTAGTTTGAAATTAGAGAGCACAGACAGGTTTGCACTAACATATAGTATAGGCACCATTTTATTTCATCTTTTGCATACTGTATATATATTTCAGTACTAGTAATTGCACTGTTAGATTGTACTCTGCAACAAAGGAATACAGTAACTGAATGTATTATAGTTGTGGCACTTTATGAATAACATACCAATCCCCCCCACCAACTCTTCAACTTTCCCCTACTCACCAGTGGACCCGTGAGCCGTACAACATGATAAAGTTCTTCTCTGTAGGCCAGTGGTAGCCAATGTCTAACACACGCACACCGAAACAGTTCAGAGCTGACCGCTGCCGCCGCCTCATCTCCCTCAACCCCTGCTGTCTTGGCAATAGAAACCCCAGCAACAGGCCCTGCACCCGGCAACGGGCGTGCAGGTTCCAGGTAACCCAGCTTCTCCATTCAAACACAGAATAAGAAGTGAGAAGGGAGAAAAGCTAAGGGACAAGGGAGGGAGGGAGTGGGGAAAGAGAGAGCAAGGGTAAGAGGGGCAGTCGGCCTATCTGGGTCTAGAAACACAAAACATGCACTTCTTCAAAGTTATTGATTAAATAATGTGGTTTGGGGGAGGTGGGAGATGAGAGCATGAATAAAGGAGAGAGGAAAAGAAAACAGAGGGAGTGACAGAGGGAGTGGAAAAGAATAAAAGAGAAGAGTCAAAAAAGGACTGATGAATGTTTGTTGGTAGGGAGGGAGGGAATACAGTGTGTCTGAGCATTTGTACTGTATATACAGTGAGTGAGTGCTTTGTGAACATGTTACATTAACATATTTTGGTGTGTGAGTGTGTGTGGTCTTACAGGGCTCAGTAGTAATCTGATGAGGAATTGTCTGTTTGCACGGTGTACACAAAGAGCTCTGATGGCATAAACTCTGCAGGCTTTGATTAATTACTTACAGGGCAGCCATGCTGTTTGTGTTTGTATGTGTGCACATGTATTAGCCACTGATGTGAGTGTACTTTGACCACTGACTTTATCCCCGGGGTCGCCCTCTTCATGTACTTGTCACATAAACAAACATAATCACACAGGCACTCATCCATTTTCTCCCAACAGAGCTCTGTAACTTCAACTTCAATATATGTTACTAAATGACTGAGAAATAATATTGATTTCATCACTGATACTTATCATTAGCTTGTCAGAAAAGATGCACCTTAAGCCAATTTCTGTGAAACTCCGTGTGATCAAACAGATCTCGAGCTTTAGTGTGAGAGAGGTCACAAGCCCAGCTATCAGCTTACACTTTACAGCAGAAGAGGCTATAGGGTTTGTCCATTTGAACTCATAAGCTAGTTTAATAAATTATTCTAATTGAATACATTTAACATTTAACATACAAATACACACATTACTTTGTTCTCTTGCATACTGTCAATCATCTGACATTAACAGGAAGAAAGAGAAGAGTGCACAAGGAAATAATTCCCCAAACGTCATTGTCACGTCCATGAAAGTTGTTCTCATCTCACATTAGAACATTAGGAAATGCAGATAATGTGAATTTGATGGTAAAATACAATGAAGTAAAAATATAATAAAATAAGGTTAATATACAAAAAAAATTGGCAGACAAAAAGTTATTTTACATTTTGTTGTGACTTTTACAAGTCACAAAACTAGTTTTACAAAAACTAGTTGGCTGAGTGTTTTATGGTATTTTGTTATTATCCTGTGTGATAGTTTCATCTGACGTAAAGTACACTGGTGTTATGGGTAGATTTGGTTTCGGAACAACAGTCTGCCCTGTGTCCTTCAAGGGGCGATAGGAGAACAGTCTGTCTTGTACTGATGCTTGGATGATGTTTGTTAGCGTAAGACACAGATACTTGGACCAAGGTCCGACAGATTATGTCTCCCATGCCTGTTTGTTATGTTGCTATTATAAATATGTGACTGTTTCTGCACTTCGGGGTCAGACTCATCGTACACAGCTCGTGTGTATGATCTCTGGCCTTTCAGCTGAAATAGATTGACTCTGTTCGCTCCTTCTGTGATCATCCTCCTCTGTTGGCTCCTTACCTGTTACTTGTTACTTATTGTCTTTTATTCTTATTTGTTGCTCTTTATTCTTTTGCTTAATTAAATCTACAAAAGACAACTGTTTGTTGAATCACCATTTCATTTGTTCACTTCTCCACAAGGGAAAGCAGAATTTCCACATTGGCTTCTACAGTGACTTGCTTCATCGACAAATGTATAGGCCTGTAATGTCAAATACATTAACAAATTACATCATGGGCTTTAAAAACCTGTAACTATTAAAAGCAAATATGAAAAGAGCCTGTAAAATGTGTATTTTAATCCTTGCATCCACACCCAAGAAGTTTTAGTGCCACTGTAATGAGTAGAGCCAATAAAAAGTTTCCTTGTGTTTGCACATTGTAAGTATGCAACAATAAAAAAGAAAAAAATGAAGGAATCAGGGGTGGGAGGATTGAAGGGCTGTTGACAGGAACAGGCAGGTGGAATGATGAGAAACCTATTTAGAAACAGTGAGGGGAGTTATAAAAGTGTCCTCATCTGCATGTGAAGCATATAAGAGCAACTGAAGTTTTGAACAGTCCTCCACACCCTCATATTCACACACAGGGAACATCATAAAGAAAACACAGACACGGAATAAAAAGAAATAATCATTGTCAGGTAAGTACCTCAGGACGCAAAATGTTTATGTATGGATACACAACTGTATGAGCTATCATACATTTATTAAGTACATTTCGTAGTGTATTTAATGAGTACAGTTTAATGGGTATAAACCCAGAGAACTGGCACTGTGTTGCTGGTATGACTTGCTTCAAAAGAAGAAATGGTAACTAAATAAATGTCAGCAATTACAAACTGTCCCTTTGAAGATAAATAGACTGCATTTATATAGCACTTTTATCCAAAGGGATGATTTTACAGGCAGGATTTTCTAAATTTAGTCTTCAGAATCTTGTAAAACATCCCAAAACCCCACGGGCACATGCCTTAACGGAAGAATACAAAGGAGACAACTTAAACTGTTGTAAACAATGACATTTTCTTTAACGCTCATATTATGATATTCCAGATATTCTAAATTGGATTTGTGTGATCTATGAGATGGCCGATTTTTTATGTTTTACAAAAAATGTCTTGCACGTGCATTTTCCTGACTTTGGAGTCCTAAACCAATGCTTAAAAAATCCATTATCATCATGATACATCACTCATGCACAGAATTTGAGATGGCACAAGCATTTTGTTACCACATGTACTGTGATTTAAATTGGATTTAACTGCTGCTTGATCATCTTGGCTTACATAATGGCATGCATTGCATATTCTTTATACAGCAGAGGAATAGTAGCCTTTTTGTGTTTGTGTCTTTGATCAAGTATTCTGTAAGCCTGTTCAACAATTTGATTGTTTTAGGCCTATTAGAAGGGCACAGGAGAAAGATTTGGCTTGCAAAGAAACTTTGATCGACTGAAAGAGAGGAGGGAAATTGGAAATTTATACTGAGGGTAAAAACACAGATGATTAACGTGTGAAGTATTGTTGTTTGTGTCGCAGACGATTGGTAGCCTAATAAGGTTGAGGAAAACAACTGAGAATATTAGGCAAGGAAAGGCAACTTTATTTGTATAGCACATTTCAAAAACAAGGTAATTCAAAGTGGTTTGCATAAAATATAAAAAGCATTGAGAAATGAAACACAAGGCGACATAAAAACACAATATAAAAAGACATACAAATAAGATTTTTATTAATCCAAACAAATTTCAAAGTCTGTCACTGCAACACGTCTGAAGCTACAGCTTTATATTTTTTTCTGTTGAAAAGTGCTGAAGTTTTGTTGAATTTTGATTAAATGAATTTCCGATGATCTTTCCCTTACTTTCAGGTTTATCCAAGGAAGAGTAAAATGAAGTTGATGTTCAGACCCCTTCTTTTCCATTTGCTCCTGTACTGTGCAACCCAGACATTAGGTAAGTGTTTTTGGTTTTGGAAGTCTGGTCGCCAAGAATTTAACGGACTTCCTCTTCTCACCACTTTTGTGGTTTCACTGCATCACTCAGCCAACCCTTAAATTTAACTTTCTCCCCCTTTTCTTTCCTAAGCTGTCGTGATCCAGTCTGTCCCAGAAGCCACCAGTGAGGGTGTTATACAGACAGAGCTGGAGAAGACTGTGTCTCTGGTTTGTCAGCCTGACGGTGGCCATGAGACTCAGGCCGATGAAGAGTTGGTCTGGCTGAGGAATGGCGCTGTCGTCAGTCTGAAGGAAGAAAATACCAAGGGTAGCAGCAAAGTGTGTGTTACACCCGTCATCTATGAAGACAATGGTGCCACTTTCACCTGCCACCTGAGCAGAAATGCCACAGTTAGGGCCTCAGTCACCCTGAATGTCACATGTGAGTCCCTTTAAATAAATGTCGGAATGATGTTAATAGTAATACTAGTAACTAACTCTGATAACTAACTGTCGGTGACTTTGGTGACCTTGCCTCCATTACCAACATGAAGTTGACATTTGTGGTTTTGAGTGAAATATCTTGACAATTATTGAATAGATTGCCAGACATTTTGTACAGACATGTTCCCCTCAGGAAGAATTGTTATCACTTTGGTGATCCCTTAACTTTTCATCTAGCGCCACCATCAGGTCAAAACTCTGCTTCATCCAAAATTGGTTTATGACCAAATCTGTAAAACCAATGACATTCCCATCAGCCTCAGCTGTACTTTGTGTTTCGTGCTAGCATGCATACAAACATACTTAACTAAGATGCTGAACATGCATAGTCTTACCTACCTAAAGATCAGCATGTTAGCATTGTCACTGTGAGCATGTTAGCATGCTGGTGTTAGCACAGCATAAGTACAGCCTCACAGTGCCACTAGTGAGGCTGTAGACTCTTATTAAGTAACAGCTGCAGTAACAAATTGCAAAAGAAAAAGAAAACAAGACTAAGAGTCTACAGCCACCCTAGCGGCTTTGTGAGGCTGTGCGTAGGCACAGCAGTGCTTTGAGCTAAATGCTAACATGCTGATGTTTAGCAGGTCTAATGTTTACCACATTCTCCATCTCAGTTTAGAGGAAAAGTCATTAGAATACACCGTCTGGGAACCATGAATGTCTGTACAGAATTTCATGGCAATTCCTCTAACAATAATCTAATCTAAAATGCCGATAGCATGGCTAAAAATAGTGGCTACTAGCTCAACATGCAATTGAAAGGTAAGAAAGCTGCAATTCTATAAAAAAAAATGTTTGTTTCAATTTTGTTACAAAAACTCAGCAGCATTAACATTTTCTCTGTGATGTTCCTCTTCAGATCCCCCACAGCTCTCTGGGTCAGAGGAAGTTGTCATAGATGATGAGGCAGTGCTAGTCCTGCAGTGTGATATCTGGACCAATCCACCAGTCTCATCCGTGTCTTGGACACTAAATGGAAGCATAGTGGATCTCATAGCTGGTGGCTTCACGGTTACCAATGACGGCTTTACAAGCCAACTAAGCACCAACAGAATTGAGAAAAGCTTGCATGAAGGCACGTATCAGTGCACAGTGTACTCTCCCATCTATGGAGAACATAGCAAGTTCTTCAAAGTCACAGTAACAGGTCAGTTCACACAATCAGTACTCCTCAATTTTGCTGAAACCACAATCTCACTGTTGAATAGCCTTATTTGATATTTTATTGCTCTTGTGTAATCAGCACTTGAAATGATGAATTGGTCAGTGATATGAAGTAAGAAGAAGTGGTTTAATCATCTGCTTCCTCCTCATCTGTAGAAAAGACCATGAAGTTCCCACTGATGCCCATGATAGCAGGGCTGGTGGTTGTGTGCCTTACTGCACTTCTTGCCGTTGTTTCACGGTGGGACAAAATTACAAAGGTAACACACAAAACACATGTACATAATGCACAAAGACTGAGCCTGACTGAAACTGAACCTACTAATGCTTTGTTTCTCTTTTGACAGTGCTGCAAGTAGGTTGTGCCCAAAATAAGTGGTCTTCTCTACTTCACCAAATGAGAGAAGGGTTGAAGTCATTGCCATTCTGTTTTGTGTGCACTGGACTGTGATTACCCATTTACATATCCTAGTTTTTAATTTTATTTTGTATGGATTAAACAAACAAAATTTAACATGTTAATTAATGAGCTTAAGAGATGCTGGTAGGTGAATTTAGTTGTGTATTTCCCCTGTTTCCAGTCTTTGAGCTATGCTAAGCTAACCGGCTGTTAACAGTAGCTTCATATTTACCATACAAACATGAGAGTGGTGTCAATCTTCTATAGGCCTTGGTGTTCCTGTGTAGACTAAACACTGAATGTAAAAGGGAACAATTAAACTGACTGCACTCCAGCCACTTATTTGTAATGTCTGATGTAATATATGTTTGTAGTATTTGTTTTATTGTTTGGTTAAATGTTGTGTTTTGTTATTTATGTGAAACATTGCATGGCTCGGGATGGAACATACATTTCTGAAAATATTCTGATAATAAAGTTAAACCAAATCAATTTAACTCTAACTCTCTGCAATAAAGCAAATAAGCATATTTCCCAAAATGTCCTTTAAAATCTGACAAAAAATAGCCTGCTATCTGCTGTATCAGCTGTTGATTATGGCAGGAGGAGCTGTGATGTTTGCAATATGACCTTGAGATCATTCTTTAACTTGTTACTTTTCATGGTGTGGTGCACCCTGACCCTCTGGTGCAAATGGGGACTCCACTGCCTGTTTTCTTGTTAATATCTTTGCAGTAAAAGTGCTTCTGTTTCCTCGCCAAATCTGAAAGTACACTGACATTGTGTGCACTATTCTCATAGTGCATCCTGATGCCATGTCTTCCCCAGGTAAGCGACGCACACGCACCCGGCCATCCACATGATGTAAAAGAAACGTGATTCATCACACCAGGCCACCTTCTTCCATTGCTCCGTGGTCCAGTTCTGATGCTCACATGCCCATTGTATGCGCTTTCAGCAGTGAACAGGGGTCAGTGTGGGCACCCTGACCAGTCCCCATACGCAACAAACTATGATGCACTGTGTGTTCTGACACCTTTCTATCAGAACCAGCATTCACTTTTTCAGCAATTTGAGCTACAGTAGCTCTTCTGTTGGATCGGACCACACGGGCCAGCCTTCGCTCCCCACACGCATCAGTGAGCCTTGGTTGCCCATGACCCTGTCGCCGGTTCACCGGTTTTCCTTCCGTGGACCACTTTTGGTAGGTTCTGACCACTGCAGACTGGGAACTCCCCACAAGACCTGCAGTTTTGGAGATGCTCTGACCCAGTCGTCTAGCCATCACAATTTGACCCTTGTCAAAGTGGCTCACATCCTTACGCTTGCCCATTTTTCCTGCTTCCAACACATCAACTTTGAGGACAAAATGTTCACTTGCTGCCTAATATATCCCACCCACTGACCGGTGCCATTGTAACGAGATAATCAATATTCTTCACTTCACCTGTCAGTGGTCATAATGTTATGGCTGATCGGTGTATATCAACAGTACAAACAGTTAAAACAACAGAATAAACAGGTAGGTCTAAAAAATGTTCATCAAACGACTAGTTTCCACATTTGCACTGAACTTTAACTCCTGACTCAACAATACAATCAAGGCTTGTTAAAATCATGTTATACATTTACTCTTAATGAGACAAAAGGACAGGGACTACTACTCATGAGGGTCAAGGTCTAGATCGTTCTTACCAATAAGGAAACACTTAAAACAGGATCACATAAAACAGTGCAATACCAGCCTGCAGCTTTGAATCTCTAGTCAAGAATTTACTTATTTGGTCGCTTTCTGTGTCAGACTTTTCAGTTAACTACGACTGTGTCCAGAAGTCTGTAAATATTAATAATGTATGGTCTAATTGATCCCATTTGGGAAATTCTCAGAGGTCAGTGTCAGCTACAAAACACGTTTTAAAATACTACTGAAAATACAGACCTCTCTTAACTACTAAGAGACTGTCTAAGTATCACATGTGCTTATTACATGCCAAAATGAGAAGGTGAATGTTGCAAAAAAGCTCTGGTTTGCTTGTAATTTAGGTTTTTGACCAAACATGCCATATGCAAAAATGCAAAAAAAAAAAAAAGGTTAGTCTATTCTACATTCAGACAAAAGAAGGCAAATTGCAGTCTTGATCATTCTCTATTGACTGAATTCACTGTGCAGACATGGAGAAGCTGTAGCCTAGCTATTGTATCTATTTAGCAGCCTGTTGTGTTCAACTGAAATGTCAAAATTTGTTTTTGTGACACACAAATTGTTTTACGAGACAATAGAAGAATAAATAGACTAAAAGTTAAAGAAAAGTGGAAACATGGGCTTGTTAATGCCTTTATTAAATCACCACAGGCTAAAACAAAATAGGTGGATATGACAAAGCTCTCAAAGCAGTGGTGCTTGAAAGCATTTCACATGCAGGTCTGTAGTGACATCTGCTGGTCACTTTACTTCTTGTCCATGACAACATTTTTGTGTAAATGTGCAAAAAAAGACTCAGTGAAATATTAACTTGACAAAAAGACAAACCTCACAGTGAATGGCAAATGAGCATCAGTATTTAGTGACCTGTTATCCTTCTGTCGATGTCAGTAGGCGTTTATTTAATTAATTAACCTTTAAGCAGGTATTTCCATTGAGATTTAGAATCTATATTTTAAGGGAGAATAAAAGAAGCATATTATACAATACACAGTTTTTGAGATGAGGGCCTGGGCCTTTATCAGTCTTCTCTAAAACATGCATTTAAATGACATTACGTTATTACAACCACAATCCCACATATCATTATATAATTCAATAAAATATTCATAGCAGGACATGACAGGCTCTGTTTTATTGAACTGCATTAGATTTAGAAGTGTTTATCATATTCTGTCTTCTATGCCTCAATAAACAATAATGCAATACAATAACACCACTAACTGGCCTCAAAACTTAATAAGTTGAATCAACATCTGTCTCACGCCAAGTCAATAAAAACGGAACATTATAAAGTTCACAAAGATAAGATTTATTGCCGGACTGTTGAATTGGGTTACATTAGATTGTAGCTGAAAGAACTATAACTTGCGGTATAAATGAGTTTCACTGGAATATAATCTACATTAGCGTGTATTTCACTGTACTAAATATAAAAATACAATGTATGTTGGAGAGATATTTCGTAAAGGTTGTGACATGGTGATGATGATGATGATAATATTGATGATAATCTGCAGGGATTTTTTATCTGTTTTATTAAAGAAATGTATGCAATGAATATCATGTTCCATCTCAGTCTTGAACAAATATAATGTTGGTTTTCTTTGTGACTATTTACATTAATGGATATGTTTTCATAACAAAATAACACTTCTCTTTTCTGTAAATGAATCTTCCACACAGCCTGTTTAACATAAATCCAAAAAAGTGTCACACATAAACATTCATAAACTAAATCCAGTGTCTATGCCCTTTTATACAATAGAATACAATGGAGCCTTATTAATGTTATTAGTGACTCCTGTGCTTTTCTTACTACGACAAGTAAAAATGTCTGCTGTGAAATTATATCACTAACAATCCACAGAATTCAAAAGTGTCACATTGGTTTGTTGGACAAAATAGGTATGATTTTAAAATATAATTCTCTGACTTGGTTGGGGTCATGGTGCACGCCGAGACGTAACGTGTCACGTCATTCGGGGGGGGGGGGCTGAGCGTGAAGGGCGTGGTGACGTGTATCTGCGTGCAGTCTGCGGTCCACCGCCAAATTCAAACAGCGAAAGAAAGAAACCACAACGACAGGCAGCTGAAGCACGGAGGACAGACAGTTTCTCACAACAATACTTTCAGGTAAGCTAGCGGCACGGTAGACGGTTGGATAAGCTGGAACTTCATTATCGTCTCCGTTTGACGCATAAGTGATAAATCACTGCTATTTGCTCCTCTGGCTGTGTTTTGGATGGAGCCATAACGTTACTGAGTTAGAAGTTAAACAGGGCAGGGCAGATTGCAAAGCAAGAAATCCTGATCAAACAATAGCCACGGAACTTTCACTATTAACTGCTGCCGGATTGTACGGTTGTTTATGGGTCATATTCGCCTTAATTTCCCTTTCCTTTTCCTTTGTTCGTAAACATTTTTCCCATTTTTGCCCAGTAATAGGTTATTAATAAGTAATTTCTTAAATTAACTCTAGATTGTGAAGACTTGTTTGTCCCTGTCGTAATATCTGGAAATTACTCTAATTTACTTCTACAGTACCTAATAGGCATATTACATTATTACCATGTGTTTTACTTTGAATGTTATTATAAGTAATCGTTTAGTTTGCTTATTTTATTTGAATTGTATTAGTTATCTGTAACATTTGTTTTGAACCTGCTATTAAAAATAAGTTTTATTATTATAATACATACTCTGCTGCTCTGTTATCTCTCCTCTCCCCTCTTTCAGGTTAGCTCAGTCAGCATGGCGTCTTCAGTGATGGATGGAGTTGGTAGAGTTGTGGTGGGGGTCTGGCGTGCACATACAGTCCTGGATGAGTCTGATGGGACAGAGAGCTCCCCAGAAGCCCCTGACCGTTTCCGCAAGCTTCGCTCCTCGTCTTCACTTACCTCTCTGCGAATGTCTTTGCGTAAGCGGCTCCCACTACGTTCTGTCCAGACCAACTCCCTCCCAGAGAATCCGACTTGGGAAACCCTGAAGGAGCAACCAAAACCCAACACAGTCCGCAAACTCACTCGCAATGCTCGGAACTCCATCAGTGGAGTGTATCAGGTAGATGGATTGGTGTGGTTTTACTTTGGCTGGATCTGGGTGCCAAGTGACTTTGTGTGTGAAAGAATATGATAATCAAGCAATTTGTGTGCAAATGTGTTCCCTCCTCATAATCTCTCTCTTCTCTTGTGTCCTTTTCGCCCTTAACCCAGAGGCTGCAGAGGACCAGAGAGTTTGCACATGAGGAGTGTTTGGTAGCGACCCCGGGTCAGACACATGATGGGGAAGAAGCGGGTCCGTCAACCTCTCGCACCCCAAGACGTACGCCTGGCCGAGCTGCAACACCCAGGCGCACCCCGAGATCAGCAGCTACACCCAGATGTACCCCAGGCTCTAGAGGAAGAAGGACTCCCGAGGCTGGCGTACGGGGGGTTAAAACAGGAGGAGGCAGGAGGCAGCTGGTCCGCATGGCTGCATTACGAAGTCCATTTGCCTCCCCCAACACACAAAACCAGAGGCTGTGAGTCTTTCATCATTCAGAGCCTCATAACCGCCTACACAGTTGCATTCATACATGATACAGCTGATATATCTGTGGCTTTGCTAGATGGCCCTCGGATTTTATTCTTTGTTTGCTACTTTCATTTTTTGTGGTTTCCAGTGCTCTGAGTGTTTGTTTCTCTGCTGTAACAGAAAGTTTGACCGAGATTTGGAGTCTGTGTCCAGTGGACTCAAGAGGCTCAAACACCTGTCCAAGGCCTTTGATGACATAATTGGCAGAGACGACAGGTAACGCATTTTCATTCTGAGTTAAATGTATAGGCGTGTGGTAAATTAAATATCTCTGATCTTTATTTTTACTATTAGTCAAAAGTGGTGTTTGCATTTTGAGTGTTTTATTAGTTTTCAAGAGTGTTGTGTGTGTTTGAGGAAGCCACCAGTCCATTTCCCTTTATTCATACATATTCTGCATAGAGGAAGCCTCAGAGGCACATGACTGCCTTCTTCACCCTCCCACCCAATCCCAGTCTGCAGCGCAGCTTGAGGGGCCCCAGACCTCTTTTCCCTCCCCCGACACACATTCTTCCCGGGTCGGTTTGAAACCGAGTCTGTGTTTCTGGTATTTGGATGAGGAGGGGGTGAGGGGGACACAGTAGGGGGAGGAGAGAGTATGGGTGTGGGAATTGGAGCCAGATGAAATGATAAAAATGCTCTTGAGAGAGCTTGGAGTACATTTGCATCACTTCCTGTGTTGACATTTAAAATGTTGAATCGTGGTCTGGACCAGCCCATAATGAAGGAGATTCTCTGTGAAAAGCAGGAAGGCACATGGATAGTGACCTTGTCTGTTATCGGTGTGCATTACATGCAGCCAACTGCTTCCCTCACTGTGTGAAAAGCTCGTCCTTTGGGAATTTAAACACAAGTTTGTTTTCCTCCTACAACAGGCGGTTCAACTATTCCCTAATTGTGGAGTAGGGAAGAAGGTAAATCCGTATATCAAAAAATGATGCTTCTAAAACCAGATGAGTTGTGGAAACATGTGCTCTGAGTGTAACTAATTTTGTGACGTGAAAACGCATGGCACAGCTAGCCTGTATTTCAATGCATGGACTGCTGTACGCATGAAATTGTGAGAGTGTCCTGAATGACTGATGAATAACTTGCATTGTCCAAGCAGAGAATGCTCTTCTTCTCTATCAGACTCACACTTCCTTCCTCCTTTAATACTCTTTGCTTTACATATTGAGTCATCCTCCGTCGCCTTATCAGTTCTTAAATACTTTCTACTTACCAGGGTGTCTGTCTCAGAAATGCCTTAACAATCTGAAATTATATTATTCAAATTCGAGGTCAAAAAAAGGGCTTTAATACTGATAAATGTTGCACTGTTTTAGAAATGTTAAAAATCTTGTTTCTAGTTGAGAAACATTGTCTCCTGATAGGTCCTTCAATGATAAATTTTCCATTTCTCTTTGGCATTAATGTAGTCTTAAAGTCTTAAAACCGAGTTGATGACGCCTGCAGACACTTTCATTACTCAGTCTCCCTCTGTGTATGCTCACTGCAGTAATTGTTGTTCTTTCTCTCTGCAGAACTAGTACAAAGAAACGTTCTGGAGGAGCCATGATGAGAAAGTTAGATCCCAGCGGTAAACTCAGCCGCTCAAACCTCACACGTCGAGCCACGCACCTCTCAAACACAGTGGGAGGTTGGGCCCACACAGCTGTGAACACTATTCGCAAACCCAACTGAACTACATACGTGTGTATGTAAAAACGCAGGACCTTTCGCAGCAGCCATGTTTCACATTTATATTCACTGAGGTATTACTGTTACATGTACGTATATGTAGTGTTGTCATGATACTGGGAGACTATTACATGGCAGCTTGTCGTCTTTTTTATCTATACTGTGTGTAATTAGCAACATCAGCAAGTATTTCTTGTGTGTTTACTTGTCTCAGGTAAGCTAGTTGTGGGTAAAATATCCTCATTGTAGCTACCAAAGGGATTTCTGTACTGTGGTGTTATGTACCTGTCGTAGCTGCTACAACCAAATGTCTTAGTTACATTTTCAAAATATTCATATTATAGTTTGTATTCTCTCTCTGCATAGAAACCTTTTGCTAGTTTCTGAAATGTACTTCAAAAGAAATGCTGCACGAGACCAAAATTGTATCTGCAGAACTAACACTAAATTTACTGATGGAGGGGAGATGTATTTTCCTCTATTTTATAGGTATGCAATAGTGTTACTAACATTTGTTATGAGTTTTTAAATGTCATTTGATTATGCCAAATTGTAAAGTGTATTTTCTATGAAAGGGGACTTTATACATATATAGCTTAGACAGTATTTGAATGGGATTTTTTTTTCATATGTTTCTTAATGGCCTGTGGATGATTCATGCACCAATACTGTACACATTAATCATTTGATAATGTGATGGGAGAAGATGTAACGACTCATTACCTGATGACAACGATGATGATGTTATAAAGCCATATTCAGCAGGTTATTAGTGTAGTCACTGTCAAACAAACAACATCAAATTAAGCAAAACACTTTTCTCCTCTCTGTCATTTGGAAGTATTTCACCCCCTTTTCTGCAGTAATGAGAGAAAGGGAGACATTGTGCCTAAATGTGAAAAATCACACAATAAAACCTGTAAGCTTCAAGAACCCAAAACTCGTCTTTTTTTGGTATTATTATTGCAACATGTGGTAATTGTAATTTACCTTAATCTTAACATGATTGCTAATGTCACTCTTGCTATTGTAAAATTGTCTCAAACTAAATGGTGTGGAAGGTTATTGTTCTTGTCAGTGATATTCACTGTGTATGTCCGTATTGCTTATACTGCTAGAACCAAATCCTCAGCACATACAATTAACTTTTTATGCCATTGCAATATTTCACAGAATCATACAAATTTGAGTCATGTGTAGATTGTGAAATTGGGTGAAATGATGTTATAGGGTTTGGATTATATAGGCTCTTCTTTACCTTTTTTGTAGTTTGGTTATTACCGTTCCCATGTTTGTCACTTCTTATTTGAATTCCATTGGATTATGTGGATCCACATTATTTTTAAACTGAGCAATAACTGATTTTTTTAAATCTGTATGTAAAGTAAGCTGGTCAATAAAAATACATTGGAAAGATATACTACAATATATTGAATATTGTAATGTTATATCCAGTTGTTGAAAGTAAGTATATTTTCCCAAGCAATGAATGAGAAATTTTGAGGTTCACTTCAACTTCACTTTAGTATTTCCATTTGCTTTTTACTACACTACACCTGTTTGAGAGTTATAGTTACATTTCAGATGTATACATACTGTATATATTTTTAAAAACTTTTTTAAAGCACATGAACATCTTATAAAGTATGATGCGTTGTTATAGGTGAAAGCACTCAACAGTGCATGAAAATATCTTCACCAGCTACATAATTAAAATTAAAATGAAAATGCTGCTTACATCTTAATGCATCAATAATCATCCGGTGGTAGGCTATAATTGACATAATCGAACACTGACTGGGCCCATTCCGCACAATGAGTACTTTTGATATTTTTATTACTGCATTATTCTGTACGTTTACTTTTACTAAATTATGTATTTTTACATGTTCGTTTTAGTTATTTTAAGTAAATAAAGGGTCTGAAGTATAAGTATAATTATTAAAATCTAAAATTGCTTAAGATTTTTTTTGGGACATAGACATACTATATAAGGAAAAAGTTCCACAGTCTTGCGTTACGGAAGGTGAGATTCGCTCGGTGTGTCCCTTGTTCTTACCCGTCTTTAGCCCCACGCCTCGCTGAATTCGCTCCTCCTCTGTCTCTCCGGCTTTGTACTCAGAGTTGAACCCACGCCGCGGATATCTTCTCTAGGATACTGGGGCAGTTAAACATCGCAAAATGGCCCTCCACGTTCCCAAAGCTCCGGGCTTTGCCCAAATGTTGAAGGATGGCGCTAAGGTGAGGTGAAATTAGTGTGTTGGAGTAATTTGGTAGCTTTGAGTGTCTGCTTGTGAACTAGCATGTTAGCTAGCGTTAGCCCCAGAGTTAGCACGCTCATTCACAGTCATGTGGGAGAGTTCTAGAAGGCAGCCAGGCTGCCCGGAGCTGCTGGTTTCTGCGTCTTTTTACTGCACCGTCTATCACGTAACCATGGTGTATCTGTCTGCAGTGGTGTAGCTGCAGTGATAACTGACAGCCAGACAACAGTCACACCCAGTTAGCCTTTAGCTAACTGTCAGAGTTGAGGCTTTGATTGTCACCTCGGCTGTGTCTGGCTGCTCAGAGATGCTGATGCTTCCTGTTTTGTGTTAGCTTAGCTACATGTTTTAACTCATCTTACATCTGTTGGTGGTGGTGTCCAAGTGTTGTCGCTGCCGATGCAAATCGTTTGCCTAACTTATTGTCCACAATAATGTTGGTTAAAGTTTATATTCCCAGGAGTTTGCTTATAAATCCATTGAAATCTTGTGATACGATTTGCTTTCCATTGGATATTAGGCAGAATATCAATAAATATTTGTCTGACATGGATACTAATGAAATGTAATGCACCTCTCTTGAAAAGTCACATGTTATGTTGTTCTCGGATGCAGCACTATTCAGGGCTTGAAGAGGCAGTCTTTCGTAATATCAGAGCCTGTAAGGAGCTTTCTCAGACCACACGCACCGCCTATGGACCAAACGGTAAGCACTCTCCTCCAACAGTAAGATATATTTGTATTAAGTCTTTGTTTGAGCTTTGACCTCTTGAAACTTGTATTAGGCAAGACAACAAAGTCAGTGATGGCTGAACTGTGACATTGTCGCCTTTCAGGTATGAACAAAATGGTCATTAACCACTTGGAGAAGCTGTTTGTCACTAATGACGCCGCAACGATTCTCAGAGAGCTCGAGGTGAGGAAACCTAACATCCTTGTGCAACATATTGCATACAGGAATCATTTATTACTGGGTGAATTTAACGGTTCTGACACTGTCATTTTGTTTTATAGGTGCAGCACCCAGCTGCCAAAATGATTGTGATGGCATCCCACATGCAAGAGCAGGAGGTTGGAGATGGTACAAACTTTGTCCTGGTGTTTGCTGGAGCTCTGCTGGAGCTGGCTGAAGAGCTGCTCAGGATGGGCCTGTCTGTGTCAGAGGTAAGCAAATGTAGCCACTGGTCATCATCATTTACTTGTTGGTACTTTGAGTAATTTTTGAGTAAGTGTTACACTTGTAGAAAAAACACAAATGTCCTTTTATTCAAATCAGGTTGATGCAGCAATGCTTTTTAGAGCTGATATTAATATGGTAGTCTACAAAAACACACATTTTTTGCATCCCAAAGAATGAACTGCTGCAGTTGCTCAGTGTCCCCTTTCCTCTTTGCCACAGGTGATTGAAGGCTATGAGATGGCATGTAAAAAGGCTCTGGAGATCCTGCCAGACTGCGTCTGTTCCTCAGCCAAGAACCTCCATGATATCAATGAGGCGACAGCTCTCATCCGTACAGCAGTCATCAGTAAACAGTACGGCAATGAAGACTTTCTCGCCAACCTCATTGCACAGGCCTGTGGTGAGTCAGCAATCCAGACTACCTAAACCAAACTGGGGCTGACAGCTGTCAAAGATAATTTACTTGATGGTAGTATTAATTTTGTATTTCTCTGACTTTCTTTCTTTCTTACTGGTTTGTACTACAGTGTCCATCTTCCCAGAGTCTGGCAATTTCAATGTTGATGGCGTCAGAGTATGCAAGATTTTGGTAAGCAGTATTATCCATTGAATATATTTTGCCTTTGTATGTGATGCTTGCCTCTAAGTTAATTTCTGTGGTGTTTTCAGGGTTGTGGGGTGACGGCGTCCTCCGTGCTACATGGCATGGTTTTTAAGAAGGAGGCAGAGGGAGACGTTACATCAGTTAAAGATGCCAAGATTGCTGTCTTCTCCTGCCCTTTCGACTGCACAGTGACTGAGACCAAGGTAATGACTACTTCAGTCTCTCTTTAACCCAGGAACTAAAATTAATTAAGCTTACATGTTATGCCCTAACATACTCTGTGAAATGTGTCATATGTGAAACTGAGACAATTTTGCCAAAAATAATTGGCTGTATGATCTGAATCCTTTTCACCTCTCTAGAGAGAAGACACACGAGCGGTGTTCTTCTAATTGCAAAAAAGTAGATATATTACCAAGACCACATTTGTAAGCTACTTTTCAGGATTTAGACAAAGAATGATTGAAAGTATGATTTGTTTGAAAATTCTGTTTCTTTAGCTATCTACATGGTTGAGTTGCTCAACTCAACCCAGTCCAGATATTATAGGCGTTTTCACATGTTACTGTAGGTAAATTTAAAAAAATAAATTTTTTTTTAATGATGTCTGAATTTCATTTAGCTGTTTCAGGTTCACTGTCATGACTTACTGGGACATTTGAATAGAACAAAGCCATTTGTTACTGTTATAACACCTGTGATTTTCCTACTATGACAAGTCAACATGTCTGCTGTGAAAAAGGCCTGTTATATTTATATATAGGATTTATAAAGTTGTGGTGTTAATACACTCGGCCTTATGAAGGCACTGATGTTGACACTAACAGTAATCTTATCGGTCTCATAGGGCACAGTGCTGATAAATAACGCACAGGAGCTCATGGACTTCAGTAAGGGAGAGGAGGATATGATGGAGGCTCAGGTGAAGGCCATCAAGGAGGCTGGTGCCAACGTGGTGGTAACTGGGGGCAAAGTGGCTGACGTGGCGCTGCACTACGCCAACAAGTACAAGCTCATGGTGGTCAGGTAAGAAATAAGTGTTGATTATCAAGTGATCAGAGCTAGTAGGACAGAAGAGTTTGCTCCCTCTAAATTAAACCTTGAAAATGTCTTCCACCCGAAGCACATAGTTTGAACCAAATGGGCAGGAGAGGGATGCCCGTGGTATTGGCAGTGTTGCTGCAACGTGACCTAAACGCATACCTCCACCCTGTGTGACTGACATTAGTACAGGTTAGCAACGTAGATGTGCAGGTTTTACATGATGAGAGGGAATAGATGGGTCGCTTATCTAAGATGATCACATTACAGTAGATGGCATTTTGTTTCTTCAAGTGAAAGATTTGTCATCAAAAAGAGACAGATTTCAGAATGCGAAATACTAAATCTTAAGTTATGCGGTGTTGCAAATAATAAAAAAAAATAAAAAAAATTCAATTACAAGGTATAACGTTATTTGATATTTATCATTTTCAGTTGAAATCGCAGTGTGATGTCTTTACTTGTCTTTCTTCATTATAAACTGTCATTCTGGGGCTATTATTGTCATTATCATGTGTTGGTTGTTGCCACTCATTCATCTGTAATTTTATAGTAACTGAAAAAAAGCTACATGATTGATGACAGTATTATTATTGTAGTGGTGATACCAGTGTACTCTCCCCCCCCCCCCCATCAGACTTAACTCTAAGTGGGACCTCAGGAGGTTGTGCAAGACTCTGGGAGCTGTAGCTCTGCCCAGGATGGTGAGTGTGGTCATGTTTTGTTCAGATCAGGCATTTGAACCATAATAAAAACGGACCATTATATCATGTATGATGATGCTTTCTTAGACGGCTCCAACTCCAGAGGAGATGGGTCACTGCGACAATGTGTACCTGACAGAGGTGGGGGACACTCAGGTGGTGGTCTTCAAACATGGTAAATCAGTCTTGTGAGTCTTGATTTTTAACCTGATCTTTTGCCCTGAGTTTTAGGCTTTACACTTTTGGTCTTGATTGTTTTAAACAGAAAAAGAGGACGGTGCCATCTCGACTGTGGTGATCAGAGGCTCCACTGACAACCTGATGGATGACATTGAGAGGGCTGTAGATGATGGAGTTAACACCTTCAAGGTTCTGGTCAGGGTGAGTCAGCACAATAAATCACTGTAGAATTGTTTGCAACTTTGGTAATAAAAAAATTTAAAGAATCTGTCAATGGAAAAAGTATTATGGTAGTTTTCTGTTTGCAGAAAAGAAAATTTTGCCTCATTGAAAAGTCTCCCTTTTTTTTCTCTCAAGGAGTAATTATTTAAGGTTGTTTCTTCATAATACAGAATCATTATAAATTCATATGTTGAAAACGCAAAGTTGATTAACTTATTTTATGTCTGCAGAGTCCTACGTTTGTTTTTTTTAACTGTTTTGCTTGCACAACAGCTACAGTTTCTGTGTCATTCTCCATCTGTAGGACAAAAGACTGATACCTGGAGCGGGAGCCACTGAGATTGAGCTGGCCAAACAGCTCACCTCATATGGAGAGGTACGCAGATTTGAGTACATTAACTGAAGGGCACCAGGTTCAGACTAATGCCCCTCTTATTGATTTTGCCGTTTTTGCTGCATCACCGGCTGCAGAAACCTGACCTCTTTTCTTCCCCCTCTCTGTAGTCATGCCCTGGTCTGGAGCAGTATTCCATTAAAAAGTTTGCTGAAGCCTTCGAGGCTTTGCCACGTGCGCTGGCTGAGAACTCTGGTGTGAAGGGGAGCGAGCTCATCTCTAAACTGTACTCTGCACATCATGAGGGAAACAAAAACATGGGTTTCGACATTGAGGTGCGTGTGTGTACAAGAGAATACCTGTGACTTCATTAGGATTTATTGATTGAAGTTATATTGTCTTAAAAAATCAGCCTGTGTTCATCCTGTTATTACCTCAATATGAATTTCAGTCTGCTTAATACAATAGCCTTTTATTATGCTTAATCATGCACATTGAGCTTGTGGCTACTATAGTTCAAAAACAGGTGCAAGTACATGATTCATGCTACCTCTCAGTTTTCCTGAATGCAGGGCAAGCCATTGCATGTATTTTTGGATGTGTTGAGCTACATGTTTCTGTGTTTGGTTCTGATGACTGATGCTGTGGATCATGTGATGTTGTCTTTAGGGAGAAGGCCCTGCTGTGAAGGACATGCTTGAATGTGGCATTCTGGAGCCTTACCTGGTCAAACACTGGGGCATCAAACTGGCCACCAATGCTGCCATCACAATACTGAGGGTTGACCAGGTGTGTACACAAATACTCTAATAATAATAATAATAATAATAATAAAAAAAAAAATAAAATTTATTATTAACATGTTAAAGGCTATGTAATTCCCTAAAACGTCTGGGCACTGCAGTTTTCAGCAAACATGCCACAAACAGAAGTTAATAGTGCATTTGTTGGGGACTAGTTTCTGACATGGATTAATACATCCTTAGTGTATTTGTATTATTGAGTGTTAAGGCAGCAGGATCGTGTATGTGGGATTAATCTACACTGCCCATGTTATAACGAGGAACATGTCACCAGTGCGATTATACTAATGTGTTTTTAATCGTCTTTGGAGAACAGGAAGAATTACCTATCAGGCATTGACTGCACATGCAATACCTGTTAGTATGATCAATTTGTTGGTTTTGGTGTTTTCACAGGATTTGTTGACAATAAGAAGTAGAGTATATTGCCTCATCCTTTTAATCAATCTGCAGACAGCAACAATGATTAGCAGCATTTTGCTTTGCTATTTATTAATTCTTAAATTTAATAATTTAATCTAATATGATGAGGAATTTAATTTACCTTGAGGGATTTCAACTATAAAGATTTGCACTGTCAAACAAAGCCACAAAACAGGTCATGCCCTGTCTTTATCTGTTATCTGTGTGGAGTAGATACAGATGCAACACACCACATTAGTGAGGAGTCGTGTCTTTACATTCAATTATTTATTTATTTGTGTTTCTTAACAAAGGATCTGAGTTCAACATTTTCCTGTCCCTCATCAGGTTTATATACACACACGGCAGATTACTTTTTTAATGCTTTATGTTTGAGTTGTTTATAATTTGATGTAAAGCTAATATTCTTCTTAAATTCAGCAGGTGAAGTGTTACGGGGGGGGGGGCGCCATGTGAATGAATAGTCACCAGGTAGTTAACGTTAGTGTGTGTGTGTATATGTGCGATGCAGATCATCATGGCTAAGGCTGCAGGGGGACCCAGGGCTCCCAAGCAGAGAGGCCACTGGGACAAGGACGATTGGGACAATGCGCCTGATAATTTTGAAACTCACCATTAGAGGGCGCACACACACACACCCTCTGTCAGTAGGTCCTGGAATGTGTGTGTGCTTTTGACTCAGGAAAACTCACTCAGATGTACTCACTTGCTCACGAGACACAGAAGTAGTGAAATCTTTGTTCTTTTGCCTGTCACTACTAACACTGGGTGTGATGCAGAACTCACTGCAGAGACGTGTTGTAAAGCTGCAGCAGATAGTCTGATGGGATTCAGCCACTTTTGTGTTTTAGTACCAGGTGTGTCACTGACTGCAGACTAAAGCACTTCAAATGCACAAAACCAATACAGTGTGACTTGACAGCATGCTGCATGCACTTTTTCCATTGCAATGGACGACCTCAGGCAAGTGCATAATGTGAAAATGTTGCATGTAACATAACTGAATATAAAGGGAACATGTAAATAAGATGCGAGGCTTTGGAGGCTGAAGTGGCTTTGTTGTGTGAAGAGCAGAAACAAAGCTGCATTCTCTAGATCTCAGCCCACTTCCTCAGTTGCCAGTAGAGTCTGAGATTATTTACACCATACTTAGACCATTTCTAGTGCTGTGGCTAGGCCCAGCATTGAAACTAAAAACTGTATTTTCTTATGCCCATTTCCTTTTTATTTATTTTTTTAGTCTTGGTCTTTTTTTTTTTTTGTATAAGTGTTCATTGCATTTTTCCTTTTGTAGTACATTTTCTCTTAAAGCATACATATCCCCATATGAGCTTATGAATATTTAATCACATAAATGTACCTCCTTGGTATCAGAGATTTAAATTGCCTCTTTCTTTGAAAATGTATTCAAAGTCATTATTTGAGAGTTTAAGCAGACAATTGTGACCATTTCTGTGTTTGTGCTGTGGCAAACATTTCAAATTAAAAAGGACAAAAAGATCCTTAATGCCACACTCACTAAACTAACACATTCTCCAAGCCTATATTTGACTTATTAACTACTGTCTAACAGGTATGTTTTAGGTATAACCTCCCTGCCTCAGAGCCCACAGTCTGCTGTGAGGATCTCACAACTCTTGATTTCAAGCCAGAAAGGTCTGACTGATGACCGATGTCTTTTCTCCTTTCAGATCATCATGGCCAAACCAGCAGGGGGACCCAAAGCTCCCCAGGGCAGGAAGGACTTCGATGAAGATGACTGAGTCTGGCGCTCCTTTAACCCTGAACGCTCCCACATGAATTCACAAAACCTTTTCTACTTGTTTATTTAAAGCTCAACAGTTTGGTTTATGTTGTAGAAATGACCATACATTGGTCAACAAAGTCATATTTGAAAGTAAAATGTACGGATGGCACCATTTGCTTTTTTTTTTTTTGTTCTTAGTCCCAAATAAAAGGCACTTGTGCTGTCATGTCTTACTTCGGATTCTGTTTTTTACTTTGTCACTCAGCCATGTTCTGTAATTGTAATGCCTTGTGTTGGCAGTTTTCATTGTTGGTTCATGTTTTCAGTAATTCTGGTTCAAGTCTTCAAGTCATTGGTTCATCATAGATTTGAATTTTTAATCTTGTCTTGATTTGAGTTTTCTAATTATTCAAATCAGGAAACAAAGTTATGACGGGGTTGGTGCCATTATGGCCCAGTTCTGTCCATTTCCCGTGTCACTTGACTCCATCCTGTTAAGATGCACCTTCTCCCCCTGGAGTTCATAAACCAGCACCATGCTTGGCTCCCTGCTCATGCTACAGACATGCATGACTTTATCTTTGATGTTGCCCTGTAGGGTCTGCTCTTAACATCATGTCGAGGCATCAGAAATTATGCATGCACTGGTTTATTTTTAGAACAACTGAACTGAAGAATTGAATGGAGAGGTCGATTGAAGACGTAGGCCTATCACTAGGCGCCACAGAATGCGTACACAGTTTTATTGATGCATGCATTTGTTCTCTACCATGCAAATTGCGCACCATAATAGAAATGGTGACTGATTTGATTGTAGAATTGATGCCTGCGCCTCTAATGACGGAGAGCAGCAGGGGGAGCTCAGCTCCACCAGGTTGCGGTCTCATTGGATGGCAAAGCTGTGGGCGGATTTACGCTGTCGTTGCCCATACTCGGGATTAACTCGTTTTTATGTCGCCATATCTTATCACATTTTGCACCGGATAACCTGGTCAACTGCAGATTGTTGGTATAAAGTATTAGTTAGCTTCTTCAAACCCTTCAATTAGTCTGCGTGTTGTGCATGAAACTGTGGATAGGTTTACCGCGAAGTGCCTGGATGAGGAGCAGGTGTCGCACCGAGGTTACAGTGTCGATGTCCTGTCACGCTGATGGGGGCAGACGGCAGTAAAAACAGGAAGGTGAGTCGAGTACAATTCATGGTTGCTAAGGTGTGACGCACGTAGGGGGGGGATCCCTGTTTCCATGGCGATGATTTTGGTTCCCGAAAGCACCAGGCAGTAACGACGGTGCCAATCCTGGATGGCAGTGTTTTAACGTTTCCTTTAACAGCATATTGAACTAAAGTGTAATCAAATGGCGTAGTTGATGATAAATTAGTATTTGATTGATAATACACTTTATAATATCCCTAAAAACATTTTCTGTTGTCTTCCAAAGTGATCTTTACGCTTTTACTTTGAAGGCGAAATCATCACGTTTCCGGTATTGACATCTAAAAATCTATTGACAATTGAACACCTTATAACACACAATGTCCAAATTAAATCCCAGCATTGCTCAGTCTCTTGTCAGATGCCAGGTGGATGTCGCATTGATGGCAGTTATTTCTGCTGAGTGACTATAGATGTGTCCCTTAATTTGGCTCAGATGATAATAACATCCTGCATGGCTGATTACACACATCTTGCACCACAGAGCATCAGGATCTGCTGTGCAGCCCAGGGGCAGAGGGGGGAGAAGGGCTCTGTGACTAAGTGACTGCAGACTGGATGTAGACCTAGCTTTTTTTGCCCCCTCTTGTTAAATCACAAATGAGAGCAGGAATGGTTAAGAGAAACTAATCTGTCCACCACTGAGGTCCACTGATGCATTTTATGGGGGTTGCATAAAGTCACAAAGATGGCAGTTTATAGCAGCGTACCACACTACCCTGACTTCTCTAACCTCTGGTGTAAGTTAGACTGATCATTTTGCAAATACAATCAATCATACAGTGGGAAATTTTTTGTAGGAGGAAGATATTTCAATGTGTATATTAGGTTTTGCAGCCACAGGCAATTCTGAGAAGTGAAGGAAATCAGTGCCTGAAGTAGATTTGGACAAAGCAGGTTGATGGAAAATTAGTAATATGGAAAGTGTATATCATATACAGAAAATGTCAAACTGCTTAAGTGGAGCTACAGAGTTTGAAACATACTGTTTTTATTGGGTCTCTGTAAATAACACTATAAAGAGTGCGGTCTAGACCTGCTCTATATGAAAAGTGCCCTGAGATAACCTCTGTTATGATTTGGCGCTATATAAATGAAATTGAATTGAACTGTAATCCAACAGCAGAGGAGCTGTGTTTGCACTGAGCAGCTCCCCAGTGTGTGTAAAGCAATGCTTAGGCAACTTCCCCTGGTCAAATAGTGAATGTGCACATGTCCTGCATGACTCATACCAGCACTGTTGGCTCATGAGTTTCTGGGCTATGAACTCCCAAAAGGTCAAGTAAAAGAAGCACGTTGCTTTTAGCAGTGCACGCCTGCCTTGATAAGTGTTGGTACTTGTTCTTGCGTAAAACAGCCCCAACAATGTGTCCAGTGAATAGTCCCTGGGTTAACAGTGTTTGTCAATTTGAGACTCTAGGAGTTGGCTAATGCAGAAACGCTGAGGCTCTTTAAGATCTTGGTAGGAAATTCACATGACAGGATGTTTTTAAATGTCATCCTAGACAGCATGTTCACTGACATGATCCATAATCATTCAGTGTAATAACTCCACAGAGCCGTAAGCTATTTTTCTCTCGTCACACCTGCAGCACCATCTACTAACCTGTCCTTGGTGCATCCTCCTCCCCTACAGAGGCCTGCTGAAGTTCAGGAGGAGGGTGAAGACTTCTCATCTGGATGGCGTGGCTTCCTCTCCAGCATGGGTCTGTCTATCCCAGCAGGCCTCTGTCGCCTGGCTCCACCTGCCCTCCGTCTGGGCCAGCGTCGAATGCTCCAAGGCAAGGCCCCCGACATCCCGGACCACGTCCTGAGGTTGGTGGGAGTCGGCCCAGACAAGCTGAGAGCTGAGTGGAGCCTGCCAGGGTTCATTACCATGTTTCTGCCTGAATTCCCCCACAAAACTGTGCATGGGCATGAACACTTTCAGGTAGACCTCAATTCCAACATAGACACCAATGATGTGGCTTGATATGATTGGATAATGCATTACTTGTACTATTTATACCTTTTCACCTGGCCTGTCTCTGATGTTTTGGCTTGATTGCTGTCTCTCTCTGTGTCTCTCTCTCACTGTTTTTTCGTTCCACCAGGTGTTGAGTTACATCGCCAAAGGTTCGTTTGGACCAATTCTGAAAGTGAAGGACAAGACCAAACAGAAAACATATGCCGTCAAAGTGAGTCTTCTGTCTGAATCTCACATTTAAATGTGGTTGTTTGATTGATCAAAGCCATGAATGAACGGCCAGTTTATTAAGTCATGAAAATGGTACTCGCAACTACGCTAAAGTTGAAAGACAGACAACCTAAGATGACTTGATACTATTTTTACTTAGTATGCAAAGTGACTATTTGTAGACCTGTAAAATTGAAAATAAAAGAAATACAGAATGTTTTATGCAGTCAAAACATTTTTAAAGACTATGATGTCCTTGAAATTGCCAAAAAAATGAACTGTAGTCATTGAAGCTTTTAACATACACACCAATGAGATTGTTATAGTAAACTATAATTGTGAAATAAATATTTATATTTATGTGTATGTAAAAAATCCTTACAGTCCCGTGTGAGTCCTGTGTAGTCTTATTTCATCTCAGTGTTTTTGTCGGCCAACAGGTTATTCCTAAATCAGAGATTCTAAGACTCGGGGTCTTGGAGCAGTCAAAAGAAGAAGTTATTGTCCAGGTGGGTATAAAAGACAGGCCTGGAAAATTATTGTGAGTTTGTAGATTTTTGAAGTATTGAAAGTACTTAAGATATGAATATACTCCTTTGAAAGAATTTGGTTTTGGAAATAGTAAATGCAGCACCCAAATTCATGCAATAACGATACCAATGCATACTTAGGAAAACCTTACGATATGTGGATATGTGTCTATGATTATAGACTTAACGGTAACCTAAGTAAAAACAAAATGAGGATCAAAATATTAGGCTATCTAGCTGTCAAAAGGAAAAGCAGTGACATTTTATATTCAACCTATAGGCTACCACAAGGGTCTAGATAAATGGATAAATATCAGTACATTTCAGTATCAGGAGAGGAGTACTTCAAGGCTGCCGTTTAACGGCCTTTCATTTTGCAATCAGTCTTGAACCGTTTGTACAAATAAAATCTAACTCAAATATTTCATGTGGAAAAATGTAGGTAGGACTGAAGTGTATGCTATGAATGGATTCAGACCTCATCTGATATGTCAGGGGACACACTGTAATCGGTCTGAGGAGGTGAAACTCCTCTGTGATGTCTAACTTTAACCAGTTTCAGGTCTAATTCCAAACATACCAATTTTGAGTCTTTGAATTTCACCAACAAGACCTGAAGTTACTGAAGTTGTGAGTGAAGTCAGTATCTCAGAAAACTAGTTGGAACCAGTGAAGAAAAAAGTACGGACCTCTCTTTGATCGATGGCCAAAATTGAGATTTTTTAGGTTGATCTTGGACCTTTGCCCACAGCGTCAGGTTCGCCATCCATTTGTCCATGACCTCCAGGACTGCTGGCAGACTCAGCGCCACCTCTACATTAGTGAGTCAGCCAGAGTGACCCAATTCAACCCAAATCCACTTTCCAAAACCCCCTCACTCCACCTTTTCTCACCTCAACACTTGTAGTCTTGCCCAGAATCTACCCACAATCCCCGACCCGACACCTAGAACGTGATCAACAATAGACAAAGAGATTCCAATTAAGTCTTTTTATTCTGGTTGTTTCGCCTAGAGACTCAAACTTTAACCCCTACAATCCAGCAACCCTGACCTACCACCACCTGTGCATCCTGTATCTGCTTTGCTCCCCTTTCCTCTCCTCAAGAGCATTTACCCTTTTTTTTCAAAATCGGCCACTGACTCAGAAAGTTTGACCCAGTTTGTTTGCTTCCCCACCCCCTGTGAGAAGAGAGCGTTAGCCCCAGGGACCAGCTGTTGAACACTGCTGCAGCTCAACGAGAGCACACATGTCACATTCAAAAGAGAAGGTGCTCCAGTTTGCTTAAACAGTGAATCATCACTGAATCATTAAGCCATAAATGTAGATATGGGCCCTATTTGGAGCAAATCAAGACTATATGAAGCCATCCTCCTGTATTACGGAGGGTGGCTCCTTGAGGCCTTCATCTGCAGGAAATGATTGTGCGGTACCTCAGCGAGATTTTCCTTTTTTATTCTTTTGTTACCTATAGCAGCAATCCAAAAATGATTATTATCTCCAAGCAGAGAGGGGTGATCCATTATTACAGACACACACACCTATTCACTTCTGCACCCCAACCCACTTTTTACCTTTATTTTTCAAAACTGTGTGCTTGGCAGACTGGCTAAAACCAGACTACAGTAAACTGCCTTTGTTGGTTTGTAGAGGAAGATAGTTTCACACTGTCCTCACTCCTCTTTCCTAATTTCTTTCACCAGTGTGCGTTCCACACCCCATTGACCTTCACTACCCCTCACAATTCACATGACATGACAGAGGCATGTTTTTAATGCTGTCTCTACTCCCACAGTGTGTGACTACTGCAGCACGGGAGACCTGTACACCTACTGGCAGATGATTGGCCACTTCACAGAGGACACAGTACGAGTGTTTGCAGCAGAGTTGGGATGTGCGCTCGGTGAGTATGCTACATAATACTAAGGATATTAACAGAAATGGTTCAACCTACTTAAATATTATACACCTGCACCTTTCTCCTCACATGTCTTAATTAGATCAGAGATGTCTGCAGGTAAGTTTCCATAGCTAACAGTGTTTAATTATATGTAATTATAAAAAGAGGTCTAATTAAAATGAGATGACCTCTCAAAGGATCTCCCTCAGCAACAAAGCAGTGCCATGTTTTTTAATATGCCAGAAGGAAGACAGAGTGATGGATTGGAAACATTTTCGCTCTCTAGTTGAGTTCTATATTTTTGTTCTTCTTCGCTGGTTTTTCACAGGTTTTCTGCATGACTTTGGGATCATCCACAGAGATGTGAAGGTAAGCGAGGGAGGTAATTCACAAGTTTGGGGTCAAAATGACAGACCATTTATTCTGACTAATGGTACAAAATGCAAATGAATGTATCTGGATGAACCATCATCCAGTAACCTAGATTCAAAACCAAATGCAAAACACCAATCATCATTTCAGCTAACACATGTTTATGAGCAAAAATTGTGCACCAAATAGCAGAAGAAAGAAAAGAGGCTTAAAGTTTATCCTGATAAAGGGCTTTTTTTCTCGTCTCCCAGGTTTTCTCCAAATAACTGCCCTATTTACATGTTTCATATGTGAACAGCCAACTCAGCAGTCTTTGTGCATCATCCATGTTTTAAAAAAAAAAAAAAAAATCTATTTCTGTTTTTATCTTACTAAACAGTAAATTGTGCGGCAGAGATTTTTTTTCTGCCAGTTCAGAGTAGATCTATCCATTAACAGAAAACATTTGCTAATCTGTCAACAAACTTTGTTAATTACTGTTTGTTAGTCAGTCCATTGATGCATTCTTGTGTTTAACCCATTAAATGAAAACATTTCTTGTTGTACATTTATATTTTATTGAAGTAGTTTATTGGATGGGTGTCTAATTCAGTCTTTTCGGCACTCTATTTGTAGATGGAGAATATCCTGCTGACAGACAACGGTGAGTCAAAACTTCCCCAACAGAGAGCAGCATAGCTCTGGTATGCAGGAGAAGCACAGAACCTTCCAGAGAACATCCTGACTGTGCACAGCTGTCAGTAAATACACATTAATGCAAACAGTACATCTGTTAGCACTGACAGGGAACAGCCTTTGTATCCAGTTACAAATGCTAATGAGATCATGATGGAAATATTTAAGTATATTTTGCACCAGTTGTAACTGCATCAGCAAGAAGAATCTGAATGTAGAGATGCATAATGATATAGAGAAAATGGTCTGTTTTAGGACACCTCCGCTTAGCTGACTTTGGTTTGTCCCGTCGCCTGGAGAGAGGAGGAAGAGCTTTCACCATTTGTGGAACCATCCAATATATGGGTGAGAAATATTCCACCACATTTGTCCACATCCACCTCTGTAGCTAATCCCACCAGATCACTGCGCTGCAGATGCTGGGACATATTAAAAGACTAACATTTTGTGCGTTATTTTTAATCTATTATACTAGGAAGTGAATGTATTAATGTATAACTATATAGTACATCCAGTGCTGTGAGCGTGCTCTGTCTGCTCTGCAGCCCCAGAGGTGCTGAGTGGCGGACCCTACAATCATGCAGCTGATTGGTGGTCGCTGGGAATTCTGGTTTTCTCACTGATTTCTGGGAAGGTGAGGTGTTGTTGCCAGTAGGCTCAGTACTTCTTGCATGATAAGCAGATATTACTCGCATTTATTCTTTGTACTGTGTAACATGAATTTGATGCTTTCTTCATTAGGTAATTTTACATTATTGTTGAATTACATGTAAGTATGTGTAAGTTGTGAGAAAACTTGAAACATTTAAAATGAAATTATCTAAATTAATTAAGTGTTTGTGTGTGTTTTCTTAAATCTAGTCATTATAAGCCTTATGTTTTGCCATGTAAAAGTCTATCTGTGAGTCTTCTGCCTGATCTGGCATTCTGAAAATTGAAACATCCTGAATTTTCTCTCTTCATGTACCTGAAACTCTCCTCAGTTCCCTGTGCCTCCAGAATCAGACCACTGCAGTATGCTGAGGAAAGTGAGGAGTTTTCCCTATGAAATTCCCCTCAGCTTCAGCTCCCCACTGGCCTTGCTCATAACCGAGGTAATTACACAAAGTGTAATCATGTTGCTACAAAACATTCAAATCTACACTTCTGATGATTTGACTACATGTACCAGTGTCTACTAACTGCTCGGTTTGGCTAGTTTCATGTCATATCATGACCTACACACGTTTCTCCGTCCAGCTTTTGTGCAAGACCCCCTCCCGCCGCCTGAAGACCCTTGAGCGTTTCAAACGCCAAACCTTCTTCCATGGAACAACTTTTGACCTCGTCCTGCTGCAGCGCCAGCCTGTGGAGGTAACTGATGAACGTCTGGACGTTGTCAGTTTAGATGTTCAAACACAAGTCTGATTGTTGAAGAAACGTTCAATATGCAAGCAAAGTGAAGTGTTTTTTCCTGTCCAGGTGATTCTGGAGCTGAGGGAGAGACCGGACAGAGCCGCCAAAGCTCGACGAGGCCTCACTTTGTCTCTGCAGCCTCTCAAAGGCTTCGACTACGACTCGTTCCTCAGTCCTCCCGCCACACCAGACACACAGCTGGATGCCAGCACACAAACTCAGACAGCTGCACCGCTCCCCGGCCCGGCAGTCCCGCTGCAGCCTGCTCAGGAAAAAGGCCCACGCAGAGAAGTGTTTGTGTGACGGACTTTGAATTTACAGTATGGTTACTAACACGGTAAAGGTAAAGGCCTACATGTATGTATTTCTGCACACTTATTAATCAAAATGCCAGAAGGAAGTTAATCTAACTGTAGTTTAGATTAATTTGAGTAAAGAAAACCACTTCCTCACTTGTATTGGCAAGTTTTATGGGGATTTTTTTGTGATGTACTGGGTGCTATTATTTTCTTTTTTTACTTGTTTGCCTTTTTACAATGAGCACCTTTTCAAACCTACTGTATTTGCTCAACAGTTGTGCAAGAAAGATTGTGCTATTGTCTACCAACTTTCAATTTTCCAGTGACTGGTCATGGTTGCCCTGTTAATAGTACATAATGTTTGACTGTTATCAAATTCACCTCACAGGGAAAAGTCATGCTGCTTGAAGACATTGCACCACATTTCTTTTTTTTTTTACAGGTTATGGAAATATATTTACTATATTTACTTAAGTTATGTGTAGTTAAGTAGAAATCCAACCAAAACCCTTCAACAAAATGAGTGTATTTCTGAGCTTCTGTCTTTATGTTCATTTTATTTTGGCAGAAGCGGACTAAAGAAACTCCTTGCCTCATTTTCTGAGTGTTTATGTTGTGATCTTTACTGTAAAACCTATTCTGTACCTTTAATAATCCTGTGGTATAACCTCTCCTAATCTTGACCTTTTCTGCCTAAATTCTGTAGCAACAGAAACGTCTCTCCTCCTGTACTACGTAAAAGTCATGCAAGCATCACAACATCAGATTAAGACGTGTACGCCTTCAACGTTTGAATCATTTATAACCTGCGACTCAGGGGAGCAATCGCTGGTTTTCCCAAGTCAGCCTTGATTTTGACTCCGAGATGGCACCCAACTGTCCAGATCTGAGCTGGGACTGTAATGGGTGAATGAACAACAGTATTGTTTACCTCCAGTTAACATTTTGATAGATACAGGGCTTTTTCTATTGCCCAAGGCTGCCGTAACCCTAGCCAGTAATTGCACCCTCATGCACTTACCTGATCACTAAATTCTATTATGATTTTGCAAAGTATGCCATTATTTGTACCCAGAATGCCTCACGTGTGATCCTGAGCTTGCTTTTTTTTCCACAAAAAAATGCTTATTTATAAATTCTTCTTCATAAAGTTTATATGAATATTTTGGATGCTATTTGATGTTATATGTTATGTTACAATGTATTTTTGTAATTACCATGTAGCACAGATACGAGAGAGAATATTAAACTTTTACTGTACAGTGATCTGCTGATTTGGATGTTTTGTCTGTGTGAGATGGCTTGAAGAAAGAGAGACAGAGAAGGAGAACTAAAATTGTTTTCAACATATCTGTCAGTGAACAGGAAATCATCATTGCTTCACTTTCCCTATCAGTTACACCACATTGTTCCTACAGAAACATAGCATGCCTATGTTTGGTTTACAAATGACATTTTGTACAGTATCCAGCAGTGGACATTTACTTAAGTGTGTACTGTACTTAAGTACTATTTTGAGCTCCTTGTACTGTACTGGACCATTTCCATTTTATGATAATGTATACTTCTACTTTACTACATTTCAGAGGGAAGTATTGTACTTTTTACTGCACTTCATTTATCTGACAGCTATAATAACTAGTTACTTGACAGATTAATATTTTAGAAATGCTATAATCATCAAATAAAAAATGATGCCTTGTTTTACAGTACATTAAACTATCCAACAGTATATAATATAATAGTTCAAATTAGCTTCACCTTGACCAGCTTTAACACTGAAATGCTCATAACATGATAATGCATCAGTAATATTATAAATTATAATAATTTAACACTCACGCCGGCCATTTTGTCTGCATACTTTTGCCATACATACATGATCCTGGGCTGATATATTGTGAGTTTTTATTCATTGATCAGACAATTACTGTTGGTACTTTCACCATCATAAGAATCTATAAATATATGGGTATTCATTTATGGATTCTCTTAATTGGAACATCTGATTTCTTTCAGAAAAAACAGTTTTGAGGCTGTTTAATTTGAGGCTTGGCACTGTTGGATAATCAGTTAGCTGTTAGTTATTTCATTAAGCTTTAGGCTGAAAAAACACAAGCTGCAGTTTAAAAACTTGTCACATCTTTTCTTGTTTTCCACAATGTTGCAGAATCACGCTACATGCTCTGAGCTAAGCTGCTGTGGCGCATGCGCGTCAGCCATTCAGCGGCGTCGTTCCATCACGTGACGCGGTGGCGTTAGCTCCGCCCCCGGCTCGAGGATTTTGTAAAGGGTCACGTTGCGCTGCAGCAGTGAAACAGCAGACTTCTCAGCATCCTCACCACCCAGACACCTTCCAGCAGGTAAGCATGAACCCTGATCTGATCAATATGACAGCTTCAGACATACTTCATGTGTTATTGATCACTGATAGATGATGATGATAATAAAGATAATGGTGATGGGGATGGGTATGTGATGCTGCTCTACACGAGCTAAAGCTAACTTTATCTTCCTAGCTAGTTAGCCATGAATTAATAGCAGCCGTTAATACCTGTGTCTCGTATGCAGTCGTCTCCTTTCACAGAAAACCATTCAAGTTTTTCCCCTTTTAGGAATTTCTAATTAAAGTTGCGTATTTCAGCCCATCATCGAAACACGCGACAGGAAGGGCGTAAAAATTGTGACCTTGACGGATGAAAGTGGACCGAGGAAAGCCTGCTGCGTATGCTTCCAGTTTAAATCGACACACGCTGTTATTTTATATGTTTAATTTGTGTTAATTGAGGTTAGTTAGTTATCCCCATGGCAGCATTGATTTCCTGTCGGTGTGTATCTGAGCCTAAGCACGTACACCTCCTCTGATGTGACGGGAGGAGGGGCGACCTGAGGAGGAGGAGGAGTACACTAAACGTGTGATTAATATAAAAAAATACATATATCTAGCTTCACACATCTATGCATGTGTATAATCAGACTTAATCATGTTGACTTCATCAACACTAGAACATGGGAGACATCACATATTTTGATTCAGTTAGTTAACGTGAATATGTGCTGGGTTTCTTCTTAGTTTTCTATGATTGTGACTATATTTAGGTTTTGGACTGTTGGTCAGACTAAACAAGTAACAAAAATATGTCTGCTTTCAGAAAATGTGACGGGCATTCACTATTTTCTGATATTTTATTGACCAAACGATTAATAGATTAAGCTAGTGAAAATCTGAATAATAATCAATAATGCAGATAATAGTTAGTTGCATTCCTAAATAAGAGTAAATTAAAGCTGCAACAAAAGATTATTTTCATCGTCGATTCCTCTTCTTATTTTCTAGATTAATCGTTTGGGGTATGAAATATTAAAAATAAAATTTTTTGACAGACTGGGAAGAGTGAATTTTTGGCTTTTTTTTGTTAAAGACTTAAATGATTAATCAATTATAATAATAGTTTAAGAGGGAAATGTATTAAACACATCTGCACATTTTCACCAGTGTCAACCTCTCTCTGAACTGCAATGCACACAGCCTTGACGTCTGCCTTATAGGCTCTTGTATCAGAGAGCTGCATGGGAAACAGTGCTCCTGCTAGCGCTGCTGGATCAAGGCCTGAGGATAGAAACAGCCCAAACAGAGAGACGACGTGCATCAGTGCCAATGCCAGCAGCCCGTCTGGTAACAAAATGCAGCACAGCAAGAAGGCTTTTTACTTTTGACTAGTGCTGCTCACCTCCTTAAAGCTCATGCATCTTGCATTGTAGAGAAACGTAACCAGGTGGGTAGACCTCCATGGTGGTGATAATGATACAGACAAGGCAAGAACACATAGCAACAAGAAATACCCCCCACAAGTCCCTGTCTACAGCCCAAGTATTAGGCAATATAGTATGCAAGCTTCAAATATAGTTTAATGCTTGCAACATTGCTTAAAAACCCCCCAGCTGCAGCATGATTGCTATAGATGTAAATGTTCATTCTGGATTGAGTTTGATGATTATGTATTTGTGATCTCCAACTACATCCTGGGTTGGTAAGTGAGCCTATGCAGCATCGGTTTTCACAGAGAAGGATTGATTGACTGTTGTAGCGTGAAGGACACAGTCGATGTGTGGTCTCATCATCCTGTGAAAGCTTAAAGTCTATAGAATTAACAGATATGTGATGGCTGGTTGCATCGCAATGTTAAAACTGCGTGGTATAATGTGAATTTCAATATGAATTTCTGTCCCTTTAATGCATGTCTACTGCTTTTGACTGCTGTTTAATGATAGTATTATTTAGGGAGTTGGCCGTTGCATCTTGATGTCGCAGTGCAGAAATGGTGTTTGTCTTGTTGAGGCCGACCACTGTGCAACAGGCTGGAATTGAAATCGCAGAGAGGTTGGAGAGACAGTTGAGACAACTAAATATGAATCTCAGCTTCTCTATCGCATCTTTTTTTTTTTTAATGACCACTCTAAAATAGATACTGCCTGTCATTGTGACGTACATTGTAAAAGCTATAGTTGTCCAATTATTCAGTGACGTTCTTCCTCAGAAGGTAACCCCGGCCTGCACACTGTACGACACTGGAAGATTAACCTTGTCACCACTGTGGTAGTGTGTGATGATAGCATCAGGTAGGTTGCTACTTCAAATCATGTCAAAGTGTCATTTTTGCAGCAGGGTGCGTTTTCTGCTGGTAAGGAAGATGATTCTTCAAACTAGCATTTCAGTATTTGCAAGTGCCCTTGAGCAAGTGGAAATTCCTTCCTTTATCTTAAGAGATTGATCGGCTACCAGAAATAGCCTAATACTATAGCACAGGTTAATGATTGATTTCTACAAACATGCCAATATACTACGGTAATTATAAGATTTAAGATTAATTTTAAAAATGTAAACGATGATGTAGGCAAAGCTTTGGCTTAGTTCATTTAATCAATATTTTTGATATTTACTAATATAGACATTAGTTAAAGGGCAGTATCAGACTGTCAGAGGAGCTTAGTGCTGAAGTGTGATGCCTCTTCAGTAGCTTTTAGTCTGGTTCTTTGAGGCTTTTTGTCAGGACTTTAAGTAGACCATCAAGTATGTTTGATTACTTGGGTTTAGGTTTTTTCAACTGACTCCTCATCCTGGACCAGATCAGCTTCTTCAGGCATGCAAGGAAATCAAACTCCGTGATCACACTGGCTGAAGAATGAACGTGATATGATAATGATCCTCCATTTTGTTACCAAAATGGCGTTGACAGTTTTGCTGTACAACACTCCCACCAGGCCTTTCAAAGCTGTCACCAGCACGGAGTGGCTAATCGTGATGAAGGATATGCCTTATTCTCAGGACATACAGGGTTTAAAATGCCTCAAACCAGTTTGTTTCTTGGGTTTGCGTGCTTCTATGAAGCTTCTCTATGTAGACCACAAGTCTAGAGCAGGATACTTAAATCAATATCAGTCAGTCAATCGATCATTGAAGAAAGCTTACCAGTTTCATTAAAGGAGAAAAACCCTCTTCAAATTGAGCATGATGAAGATTTCCTTATTTTAGTTTGTCACATCTGTGGTGCCAGGGCCTGCAGCAGCACCGACTGGAGCTCCATGTTGTTTTTGTTAAAGCATTTTCCTGGAGACACACAAGCAGCAGATATTAAAACAGAAAACACTAATCAGTGTTTCCTGGGTTTGTGAGTAACTTGTGACTGGAAGGTCTGACATTCAATGACACCGAGTTGTCTTCTGCTTTGTGTCTTTTAATTCTCATTTACCTTGTTTATGCCCACCCAATTACTGAGACCAAATAGGAATGTGATTCAGGCCAGACAGCTTACACACCTGGCAGAGGGGACACAATGTGTTCAGAAGTAGAAAGGTGCCTGAATGTATATTTTTAACAGTGTATGTGTTAAATGGTGTGTTTTTACTAAACCTGCTCCATGCTGATCATTGTCAGAGGCAGGTCATGCACACAGTAGCGCACTGTCCTTCAAGGTTCTCTTTTTATGCCTTCAGGCAGTATAAAAGATATGTCATGGCGTCATTGTGATGTTCAGCTCCATAGTTCCAATTTAAAAGAGGACGTTTTGTTTCAAAGCATTTTTATTTTAAAGCTCACATATTTGGTAACTTTCCATTGTACATTGCATAAATTTGGGATTTCACATCGTTTTTCAAATTATTTTGCAATGTTTCCTCAGCAGACACTCAACCACACTTGACCCAAAGTCAACAAAAATGTATTGTTGAAGCATGGAGGTGCTTCACAAAAGATAGCAGGTATTTGCTGAGCACGAGTTTTGTCTTGCTAACAGTGGAGCAAGGCTGTGCCCACACAAACATATGAAGTCCCACACATCATGCCTGTGCCCTTGGGTTGGCCTTTATCAAGTGTAAATGCCCTCTCTTATTCACTGGAGGGGTCTGCATGCAGTTTATACTCCTGGTCTAACTGTTGTACCCTGCAGGCCTGGCCCCTTTTTAATTTCACCTGCATTTAGAATTTAACCATCAGCATTGAGCCGTGCTTGACATTTGTGTTGTGGTAAGTGCACACTGTTTTCATTCAGAGGCCTGTGTGTGTGCTCTGAAGGTTGTTATCTCGTAGCTTTAAGCTGAGGATTAACAGAGAGGATATAGGTTATGTTGGGCAGTGTCTTACCACAGCAAACCAGCCTAAGTTTGGAATCCAGTGGTCATATGAGTTTGTGGTTGAGCTATTCTAAACCCTCCTATTAGTATATTGTTTGTGTTGCATGAAATAAAATCCAGTGTCCTCACACTGAGATTTCTCTCTCTGTGGTAATAAAATACTATTTATCTTTGGATGATAGTTTATACTTAGTTTAGTCCAAATTAGTCATTTACATTCAGTGTGGTTGAACATTTATGGTAAATATAGCTGTTTCTGTCCAGCTCTCTTTCCTGTGCAGCATTCACAGCTGACTGGAGCTCACCTCTGTATTTGTCGCTAAAGGAGTATTTTCCTCCCATCAAACAGATTCATCTATAGCTGATATAAATCCCAATATTATGGTACTTGTGATGTTGAACAAAGCTATAGGCCTAACCGGTGATGTTGTTCGTTGGGAGTGGCTTGGCAACCGGTGAAGTCGACCAAAGAAAGAAGTCACAGCTTGTTCCTTGGCACTCCATTAGTGGGAGTGATGCGTTTTTAGGGATCTGTGAAAATGGAAATTTACAAATCCCATGTGTGTTCATCTTGCATGCATCCAGCAGATGTCAATTTTTACTGAGAAAGCAGCAGCATGCCCCACTGAGCACAGGAGGAGAGTTTAAGGACACTAGATGGAGGGAAAAAAAACGTGGAAACAAGCCATGTATTAATCATGGCAAAGAAATGAAAAGTGTGTATACATGCAATGCACAAACAAAGCTATAATGACATTAGGGGAAAACAGGAGAAGGCAGAGTGTTGCTGAGCAGAAAGAAATGAGCCGTGCTGCATGCAGTCTGGCAGCAGAATATATAGGAGTAGTGTTACATAATCGCTCCCTCTCTGTCTTCTGTGGTTCGGATGAGGCAGGGAGGGGAGGGGTTACATAACTGCTTGTTTACGGCAGAGTGAAGAAGGGAATAGGGAACAAAATAATCTGGTTTTGAGCATGTGCGTGCATGTTGGCACAACGCTGACAGCACAGCTGCTGCCACCAATATAACCAGACAGCATATCAAAGAGGATTTTTTTTTTTTCTTTGAGTTAACCGTCATATTCAACCCCAGATGGTATTAATATCAATGATTAAAGCTTTATTTGGTTTTTAGATGAGTCACACAATAGCATCTCGCACACACTGGATTGTGTGACTTTACGTGCCATCTTGTCAGAGTTTTGTCATTTTCACCCATCCTCCTTCCCTCACTGAGAAGAGCTTAGCTCTGCTGCAGCGAGGTAGCCATGTTGTAGACAATAGAGGGGCAAAAACCTGAGGCTAGTGCTGGGCAGTCGTCCAGATCGACACAGCATGAAACAATGTGACCTCTCCATTTCTCTCTTTCAGCCACCATGACTCAACAGTATCCCGCACTGACTCCTGAGCAGAAGAAGGAGCTGCAGGACATCGCTCAGAGGATAGTAGCTCCAGGAAAAGGCATCCTTGCAGCCGATGAGTCCACCGGTATGCGCGTGTGTGTGTGTGGTTGCAAAATTATAACATCATTAATATCTTTACTGTTATTTAAAAAAAGAACTTCCTCTTTCAGAGAAACAATATATTAGAGATCTATAGTTTCATTCACACATTCGTAGACAAAGCTAAGTGTTAAGCAAAGATAGATTAGTTGAACCATTTAGGTTAATACCAGCCTATTGCAACTCACATACTGGCTTCATTTAGATTTTTTTGTTCACAGAATCACTATAAAACTGGGTGCAGACCTCTACTGAGGACACTTTAATTCTCTGCTAAATTGTAATATTAATCCAGAGATATACTGAATGCATAAAGGTCCTAACTGTCTTGATTTGAGTCATGCATGAATAGCTGTGCGTGTGTGTGTGTGTTGTCTACAGGCAGCATGGGGAAACGCTTGAATCCCATTGGGGTTGAGAACACAGAGGAGAACAGGCGTCGCTACCGCCAGCTGCTCTTCACAGCCGACCAGCGCATCGACAGCTGTATCGGAGGGGTCATCTTCTTCCATGAAACCCTCTACCAGAACACAGACGATGGCACTCCCTTCGCCAAGCTCATCAAAGACCGCAACATTGTTGTTGGCATCAAGGTGCACAACGCTCATATTTAAACCTCCAGAGTTGACCTCTTTAGTTGGCAAATGGTGGGTTTCATCTGGCCTTACAGTCCATTTAAATTTGTTTCTTAATCGAATAAGACAAAAAAGGTCATCTTTCCTCTCTTTCTGCAATTACAGTCCTTACTTTGTTTCATGCTCAACTTCCTAAAACACAAGAGTGTGAGTCTGGGAAGCTTAGCCTTATTGGGTGGCTGTTTGCTTTAGCTCTGAATGTCTCCACGGCCACAGTGTTGATGTTATACTCCAGCTAAGCATTTCAGTTCAGCAGACAAAAACACAGTCATCATTTGTTTGGCAGGTAAAACTAGAAAGGCCCCTACACTGTATATGGAAACTAGACTCGTTGCCAGCATGTTTAGATACACACAGAGCCACCTATAACAGAAGATCAGGATGAGGGGGCAAACTGGGTGAAAGAGCTTTCAGGACGTCTGCTCAGGAAAGTTATGTTTAGTTGTAGGAGTGAAATTCAATCTATTGTAATGACATAGAAAACCAAGTGTGTCACTTTATATGAGCAAAGATTGAGGATTTGAAGGACATCTAAGTGTAACATCACGTAATGTACAACATTATTTTAAACAATTTCTGTTTCCCTCTTTTACAGGTGGACAAAGGTGTTGTGCCCCTCGCTGGAACAAATGGAGAGACCACCACTCAGGGTAGGAGGCATTAGGAACACACACTCCAAACATTACAAACACCCTGCTGTCTTTCTGATGGATGGTTCTTTGTATGTGCTGGAGTGTAGGTCTGGACGGGCTGTCTGAGCGCTGTGCGCAGTACAAGAAGGATGGTGCAGACTTCGCCAAGTGGCGCTGTGTGCTGAAGATCAGTGACACCACGCCGTCTGAGCTGGCCATCTTTGAGAATGCTAATGTTCTGGCACGATATGCTAGTATCTGCCAGCAGGTTGGTGCGAGATTCCTGAGGATGCTATTTAGTTAAGTTAAAGTGCCCCCCAAGCCCAGAATCCCAGTTCTAAGTTGATTTATGATCAAATTTGGGGATTTGAGGACACTATTGAGCATTATAACAAACTCGTGAAGTGTATCTATGAGAAGATGAGAGTTTGCCTTAAAATTATACTTTGCAATGTCTCCTAGAATGGTATTGTTCCTATTGTGGAGCCTGAGATCCTTCCTGATGGAGACCATGACCTGAAGCGTTGCCAGTACGTCAGTGAGAAGGTGAATTTACTGATATTTACTAATATAACACAAATCACTGTATACGTCCTGTAAAGTTTATATTTTACTACATGTTGGTGACAATGCTCTCGCAGTCTTTTGACATACTCGTCTCTCTCTCCTGCTGCTAGGTCCTAGCTGCAGTGTACAAGGCTCTGTCAGACCATCATGTGTACCTGGAAGGGACACTGCTGAAACCCAACATGGTCACAGCTGGACACTCCTGCCCCACCAAGTACAGCAGTGAGGAAATCGCCATGGCTACCGTCACTGCCCTGCGCCGCACTGTGCCTCCTGCTGTCACAGGTCAGAGAGAGAGAGAGAGAGAGAGAGAGAGAGACAGATAGAAGAAAGTTCATTGGGCGGGATCCTTACTATATTTGTGCACTGTAGGATAAGGAATATACTATATACACCCCTAAAATGGTGACGTTGACAAAAATGATAGACATTTGAGATAAAAGCGCGTAATGAGGTCTATGGGGAAAGTTTGAGCCTTTTTACACATACACTACATCATTCAAATTCACACAAATTCTGTATAAGTTGAATTGTATGCTTGCTTATAGATAAATTCCCCATTTTGTGTGTTTAGCTGACCTGTGGTCTGACTCTAGGGTATGTTCGCGTAACCTTTTAATTGGAATGAATTAATTGGAAGTGTACCAATTGAAAGCTGCCTGTATTTTACACATAATTAGCACCAAATTACACAGTACTTTCTGAAAATTACATAAGAAATTATTAGGGATTTACAGACCCATAAAATAAAGCGTCACCACGTAATGTATTGCAAGAGACTGTATTGTTATATATTGCCAGATTAATTCTTTGTTTTGTCCCACCCTCAGATATTAAGAAAGCCAGATCATTTCCATTCGTAGAGATGAAAGGCTTAAATGTTCTGGTTTGAGCAGATGGATGACGTGTGTATTTGCTTGTTTCTGTTTTTTTTTTCTCAGGGGTGACATTCTTGTCAGGCGGCCAGTCTGAAGAAGAGGCCAGCGTGAACCTTAATGCCATTAACAACTGTCCGCTTCCCAAGCCCTGGGCCCTGACTTTCTCCTATGGCCGCGCCCTGCAGGCCTCTGCCCTGAACGCATGGAGAGGAGAGCTGAGCAACGAGAAGGCCGCCACCGAGGAGTTCATCAAACGTGCTGAGGTCAGGCAAAACATCCTCACGGAATAAAATTAAACTGAAACTCCCTTTGTGCAATATTGTTAATTAACTTTTTTTTTTTCCCTCTTCCCCAGGCAAACAGTCTGGCTGCGCTTGGCAAGTACGAGTCTTCTGGAACTGGTGGCGCTGCTGGAAAATCCCTCTACGTGGCTAATCACGCCTACTAAACATTAAAGTACCACATTCAACCGTGGTCTAATTGTAGTCTTATATCTGCTCTGCTATTCCCCCTCACTCCTCCATCAATCACAGGCCTGCGCCGTCTACTGTACTTTAGAGTTGTCAGTTATTAAAATTACATTATTAGATATGAATATTTAAAAACATAATGTGAAACTACAATACTAAAGTGAACAGTCTTGGGTTTTTTTTCTATTTAATTGAACAAATCAAAAATGTCTAGCTGTCTATAACAGTTATTGGACTCAGAGATAGAAATTTTAACATTAGATAAAGATAATCAGTCAGTATTCAATTCATGCCTGTTGTTAACTGCACCTGTCTCCACACCCAGTGCTGTCTCCCTTTCCTCCCCAACATGATCACTTTTGAGCCACTCCCAAGCAGACCAGATCAGCATGTGTGTGTCGGTGTTTTGCTTCTGTCAGAACGCAGTGTGGCCTCATCCTTAAAACGCTATGCTAACATCCTCCCTGACAGCGGGACCAACCGATTATTCGTGGCATCAGTACATCCGTTAAGAGACAAGAGAAACAGTGTGGAGATTAAGTTGATCTTTTGAGCGAGTCCAAGTGTGTGGAGTGCTCGTTGTACTTTCAGACAGCTGTAGCTCCAGAAGAGGTCAGTAATAAACCACCAGGATTCATCCTAACGATTCATCCTAAACTTTCTGTTCACATGCTTCTAATCACCACTATCAGAGAAAACATCTTGTTTGTCTAATCTCAGTATAACATTAGCTTTAAATTACATACAGTAGTTAATGTATTCAGTTGTCTGAAGGTGTCGATATTATGTGATGCTTGTGTGTCATCCCCCTCCTGATTCCCCCAGCCCACCCCGCGGGAAGAGGAGGTGGTTTCTATTGATGAACCTGTAATGTGGACCAATACGTGGGGTTAGCAGCGGGGGAAACAGTCACCGCTGTGTTGGAATACTGTGATGTTTGTGATGTTAATATTGTTCTTGAAGCACTTGGTGTGTCAAATAGTGGAGAAAAAAAAACAAAAATAAAAAAAAAACAACTAGCAGAGATCTCTTTGTGTGACATTGCTGCTGTTCTTATGGCATCTATCCCAATCATTTCTCTTTGGATGCTATTTTATTCTGCATTTGTGACACTTGAACAGTCATGCAATAGCCTTATTGTGTCACATTATATAGTGTTGTAAGCCTAGCTCTTTCCCAACTTCCTGTTCATCCAGCCAATTTACTTCCAGTTAGCTAAATGTCACCTTTACAACCATTGCTGTGAATACAAGCTATCTAACATGAAAATTGGACGAAATAACCACAGTTTGAAAGGGACATTATTTCTCTAGTAGCTTAGTGTATGAATAAGAGGTCTTTGTGTGTGGTGTATGTTGTAAAATACAGTTTGTCTGAAACAGATCTGATTTGTGTTTATTAAAGGCATGATCTGTTATCAAACTGTCGATATTAAGGTAACCCCACCAACAAAACTCAGTATCCTGGATTGGAACCTGCTATAATCACACCCAAATGTGTTTAAAGGCCTTCATATGGGGTAACACAGGATGGCTAAATATTGCAGTAGTGGCTTACAGGTTAGACCAGAAAGTCACCAGTACAATCCTAATATCAGTTTAATAAATTAAAAGAGAAAGAGCAGTGTTTGCCCCTTAATACCACCACTGAGGTGCCCTTGAGCAATTCCCTTAACTCCCAACTGCATCAGTAAATCTGTTCTTAAGTAAAATTAACAATGCCACAATGTAGAAATACTGTTACAAGTAAAAGTTATGCATTATAAGTATTAAAATATACTTAAAGCACAAAAAGTAAAATGACTCATTATGCAGAATGGCCCATTTCAAAATAATGTATATCACATTATTGAATTATAATGATTGATGCATTAATATGTTCATCACTTTAATGTTGCAGCTGGTAAAAGTGGGGCTTATTTTTTACTACATATGCTGCTGGGTAGCTTGTGAATTTCACCAAGGGATCAATAAAATCTTATCTTTATCCATAATAATACATCATCATTTATTTGTTGATTATATTTTCTATTATTAATAAGTAACTAGTGACCAAATGTATCAAATAAATGTAGTGGTGTAAAAAGTACAATATTTCCCTCTGAATTTTAGTGGACTAGAGGTATAATGTAGCAGAAAATGAAAATACTCAAAGTAAAAGTACCTGAAAATGGTACTTAAGTACAGTACTTGAGTAAATGTACTTAGATACTTTCCACCACCGCCTTTGTGAAACGTGTAATTGTTTTTTGGTGTTGCTGTATTGGATTGCAGTTTATTGTAAGGTGCTAATAATATTTTTGCTCCCTCAGTGGACAAAATAATGAAAGCACTGCTCATTTTAATGCAGACCAATATATCATCGTCACTACTAGCCTCAAAATGTATGTAGTCTTAACAACCACTTAACATTTAGGTGACATTTAGCTGTTGCAGGAGTTTTGTATTTGTTTGTAAAACAATATACACGTGTTGGTTCGTATTTATGGGCAAATTGAGCCAGCCCCTACTGCAAATATAGGTGTTCATTTGGGCTTTTCTGGTAATTGGAATAAAGCCACCACATGAGGCGCTGGTTGCCAAAATGTCTCACATTGTATTTGTGCGTTTAATATATTCACCGGTTGGGCCGACGGTTACTGTCCCCCCACTGCGTCTCAAACCAACTCACTGCCTTCTCGGGTTTGGGACAGACAGACAGGTGTATATTACTATATTTGTTTAAATTTAATCTAATTTTAGCTATGTATATAGATCACGAGTTATTGTTGTTTTAACAGCTACATGAATCGCCCGATTTGTTTTTTGTCGGTCATGTGACGTATGACTGGGTGTGTTGTGTTAACAAACGCACCCCGTTCAGTTCATTGACAGAAATGGCTACCACGGAAGTGGGTGAGTAGATTAACTGAATTCTATATAAATGATTTCCTTCCTACAAAAATGGTTTAACATTTAGACCAGTTTGTTAGAGCACACTCAGCTAACATGTAGCTGTAGCGACCCTGGCACGAGGCGGCTGTTGCCTCCATGTTAAGACCCTCTGAAGCTAACAGCTAGCTAGCCGCACCGGCAGTTGCAGCAATGATGCCCTCCCTGACTTATCACTGAAGACACTGCGAGCCCACCTACTGTTTTGTGTCACCACATGTCTTCATTATTTATTTTTTATTCCACAATTAACGTAACAACGTTAGAGTTCCTAACACCCCACCCCACCCCCTCCAAGTAGAGTGAAACACGTTATTTCCCTTTATATTGTACTTTTCTTTAAAACTAAACCAGGTCTTGCAGCCATTTGCTGTGTGTTATTGACTAGTTAATGTTGCCTCTCTAAGACTATACATGTTTGCATATTAATACTTTAATAAAGTCTTGGGTAGGTCTGCAATCTAGCATCTAGCTCCGTCTTTTGTGGAATAAACAATTATGTAAACATAATTTAATCACTGTCATGGTATATATAATTTTACAGAAACTCATTTGACAGTCTGTCCATGTGTAAAATAACAAGACAAGAATTTCTGTTCTTGGTTAATTTAGTGACAAATCAAGGTAAAACATATAAAAATAGATTATTGCACCAAAACAGTCCTGTGCATTGATTTGCAAAATTGCCCACAATGGCCTAATACAACCAGAAATACTGTACATATACATACAAGATGTATACGACAGTATATAAACATGCAATATGGGGACAGCCACCACAGTATAAACAGCATGGTAAAATCTCTGATGGTTGACACATGTATATTATCTCACAGTAATGCCCTGAGACTTATCTATCTTACTGTCTCTATATGTCTCTCAGAGCGTAGACGTGGCCAGCTTGCTGCTCTGTCCATAGCAGTGGTGGTCATCATCGTGGGAGTCCCTCTGTGGTGGCGAACAACTGAAACGTACCGTGCCTGGTTGCCTGACAGTCAGATAAAAGAGTTGGCTAATCTACAGGTTTGTTCGTGCTCCTTGCTATTAATTACACGTCCCCATCTTGTGGTCCATTTTATCTTCCATACACGTACCTTTTAAAAATGTCCCTCTCTTTATTTAATTTTTTTTTTGTAGCTACAGTTGAGTGCTGATGTGGAGGTTGTGTTTGCACGTGGAACTGTGACCCCAGAACAGCAGAAGAAGGTCCCACTGACGCAGACGCAGGATGAGGAACACACAGTAGATGGTGATTCATTAATGCTGTCTACGATCTTATAGTTACAAAATATGAAGACTACAAGATAATTCTCAAATTCTTTTGTTTCCAGAGGACACAGCTTTGAGGTACAGGTATGAGACAAGGTATCGCACAGCTACAATCATGGAGGAGGATGCCCTGAACCAGCCCACTGCTGCAGGTGAGATGCTGTCTGCCTGTCAAATCCAGCTTTCAGCTCTTCAGATGCTAACATTTTGTTATCTCAGAGAGACCACTGGTAGTAATTTCTCTCTGTCTCTCTTGTTCTTCTTCTTTAGAGGCAGATCTATCTCTGCACATGCTCAGTGAGAGTCCGTGTGGTTCTTTGGTTGTGTATGTGATCCCAGAATCATCGTCACTGCTGCCTGAGGTTAAAACATTATTTTTTTTCTTTCGATTATTGTGTGGCTACTTTTAACCCTTTGCTATTCTTTATTTTCTTCATTTTTTGTTAGTGTATTTATTTTTTAAAAGGGTTAATTAAAGTCTGTGTGCAGTTTAATGCTTTGATGAATGGTGAAATTAGCTTTTGTTTTTAGCTAAGTTCATGAATCTCTGTTGAGTCGAGTAGCAATTCCACTGAAAAGAAGATATAATCTATCTAAACTATCTGCTAAGTGTCTGTCTAAATACAGTACCTTCTACACAGCTTGCAAACAGAATTATAAGTCATTTGTGTCACCCTGGACAAGTAGAAGAATACATGAATCAATACCGACCTGCACCTTCATGCCTCTCAGGATGTGGACGTGTATATTGGTCAGCGACGCACAGCCCTGCTGCGTATAGGCGCCCAGATGAGAGTGGGCAGGACACTAGAGCAACTGCTGGCTCACCTGGAGCCTCGGATGAAGCAGGTGCTGCAGGTGATGTCTTTTAGCCACACCGATATCACCGCTGCCCTCAGCGACAGAGTCCGTCTGAGCCCTGGCAACAAAGAGAGCATCGCTGACAGCATGAGAACCTTTAAATCCAGCCCAGGTTGGTCTTTGTTTCACCACAGCCATAAAGTGGACCAACTTAATTTCTGTTCCTGTCAGTATACACTTCAACTCTGTGAACACCCTCCCTCTGTCCTCTGCTTATTCTTATCTTCTCTTTAGGTTATGAGATAACATTCAGTCTGTTGAACCCAGACCCAAAGTCACACCGGCTACACTGGGACATAGAGGGTGCCGTGCAGACCTACATCCAACCTTTGCTTACAAAACTGGCCCCTTTGGCCAACTTTAGCATTGACTCTCAGGTACTGTGTGTGCAAGTGTGTGAATGTGCAGCACCCACGTCACGATGACAAGATGCTCAGCTACTGTAGGTTAATGAACATATTCTCCTTACAGACCCTGTACTATACCATGCTCGGTGTCAACCCACGCTTTGACAGCAGCCGCAGCGCCTACACACTCAACTCTGACAGCCTTGCACATGTCATCAACCCGGTGGAGGCCAGACTGGGTAAAAGAAGCAGAATAGAAACATGGTGTAGTTTGTTCTGGTGTATTTATATGTAACTGTTTTTTTGCATTTGATTTGAAGGCTCAAATGCTGCGTCTTCCAACCCAGTGTTGAATTTTCTTCTGTTCGTCCCGGATGCCCACCATTCACCCCTTTACATTCATGACCGCAAGAAACAGGAAGTGCTTTCTAATGCGTTTCACTCTCCACGGTGGGGTGGAATTATGGTAAGATAATCTAAGGGCAACACTGAGTGACTGTAGTCTAAATACTATCAATGGTTACAACTTATTATAAGTTATTATGTTATATATTAATAATAATTTGTTAGCTATGCAGTGATTTTGCACTCTTTGTTGTGTTGGGTACTGAGTCAAGAAAAAAAATCTTTATCCATATTTTTATAGGTCTATAATGTTAATGGTTTCTATGAGCCAGAGGCTGTGTTCCCTGTTGACATCAACATCAACATGGCCAAAGTCATGGGAGTCTTCCTTGCACAGCTTCGGTAAGTGGGCACCTACAGTACCACAGGTATTGCTTTTCCTGTAGACATACGGTAACTTTCCTGTACCGTGTCCTGTCAGACTGTTGCTGGGCGTGCAGTCGTCTACCCTGCCCCCTGGCTTCCTGGTGGCACCGTGCGGCAGTGCAGGACTAGCTGACTGGGAGCTGGACCGTCTCATGTGGAGTCGGAGCGTGGAAAATGTAGCAACAGCAACCACCACCATCACTTCACTGGCACAGCTGCTTGACCAGATAGGCAACATTGTTATCAATGACAACATTGCTGAACAGGTAAGACGCAACAGATGCATACACATCTGCATTAATCGGTAGTATTTGTGCACACATATGAGTGTGTATAAAACACACTTACAAAAGATTATGGACATCCCTGCACACATATTTTTGTGTACTTTTAGTCTTTTTCATGGTGTGGGTTTGTGGTCCATTTACCATTTAAAAGCACACCTCGAATGTACAAATAACAGTGCCTAAACTGGTATTTAAATAGACTCTAAAAGAAATTGTTAATTATACTACTAATTTTCCTGTGCATCGTTTGTATCCAACGTGTGATTGTTGTTGTCGTCACTCAGGTGTCCAGTGCCGTCACGTCTCTGCAGCTGGCTGTGGCAGAGTTGGAGGCCGGGAACCTCGGCTTTGCTCTGCAGTACAGTAAAGAGGCCATCTTGGCATCAGAAAGGGCATTCTTTGACCCTTCACTCCTCCACCTCCTCTACTTTCCTGATGACCAGAAGTTTGCTATCTACATACCACTCTTCCTGCCCATGTGTGTGCCTATTCTGCTGTCACTGCTCAAAATGGTGTCGGAGGCTAGACAAAAACGCAGAGAAAAGCAAGCCAAGAAGGACTGAGAAACACTTGAAGAGAAGATGTGTTGAACATGTGTTCTGAACAGAAAACACGTTATGAACAAACTGTTCTTTCAGTGGCCTTGACTTAGGTACAAATGTAGGCATGAAGAAAGACTAATTTTCAGAATTGGGGTGTGGGGGTTTACAAATCAGTCATGCATGATTTTTATTGTTTCATGTAATGAATTTTGTTTATGTAAGATTTTAATGAATGGTTGCTGTGGCTGTCTGACACTGTATACTGGAAAGCTTAAATTGTTGTAAATGTGTGCAAGTTTTATATTTGAATTCCACTTTCTATTCTAAGTTATTAACAAATAAAGACTTAAGTTGTAACTCGTGTTTTTGCAATTTGGTTAGCAAGAAAATAAGAATACCTGGTTTTGTATAATTATTACATTAATTTGACAGGCACTCCTGAAGCAACTTACTACAATTTTGTCCAAGTTGAGCGTGAAAGTTTGTTTCGACCTTGCAAATAGTAAACTGACAAAATAACATTAACACAAGGTCCACTTAATACCTTTTTTCCGGAGCATTCAATTGCATCTCACTGTCTTGACTGTTTTGTCAACTGCTGTTGGCAAGGCAAAGACTGAACGTACACACTGTAGGATGTGACTCCCACTCCAGGACAGTAGGTGGCGGTGTGCGCACTTTAAAAGCTAGCTGTAATCCATCACATCATTGAGGAAGAGCGCGTTGTTGGTGGAGGGATTTGAGTCGCAGCGTGCATATGTTAGCTTTTGTTAATTTGATTGTTGTTAAATCCAACTCGAAGGATTTCAGCTGTAGCTAAATAGTTAACGTGTAATTCGCCGACGGTATCTTGTATTCAGTGAACTACCTAAGCGTCAATTTATCGTGTGTTCGGCCGCAGGAGATCTGTTCGCCAGCTTGCTAACGCTAACTTCCTTAATTGTTCACGTTAGCTAGCTAGTTTTGTGCTAACATGTCTGGCGATAGTGTCATTCGAGGTCCAGCAGGGAGTAACGACTGTCGGATATACGTGGGGAATCTCCCTCCTGACATCCGTTCGAAGGACGTTGAAGACTTGTTTTACAAGTATGGAGCCATTCGTGATATCGATCTGAAAAACCGAAGAGGAGGACCACCATTTGCCTTCGTGCAGTTCGAAGACCCGAGGTGAGGGCTGTTGTAGACTGCATTAGTTTGAGCTAGGTATGGTGTGCCCAATTAATATGTAAAGCGCAGTGCAAATTGGGTTAGTTAGTAAACCTGTTAACAACAGACACTTGCTGTGCAAACCAGTGTGGTGGAAAGTTAGCATTTAGTTCTGCAATGATTAATCGATTAGCTGACAGGAAATTAATTGGCTATTGACTATTTTGAGAATCTACTAGTCATTCAAGTCAATTTTCAACGTTCCCTGCTTCCAACTTCTCAAATGTGAACACTTGCAGCTTTGTCATGTCTCGCATAAATTGAATATCTTTGTGTTTTGGAGTGTTGGTTAGGCAAAACAAGACACATGATGACATTACAGTACCTTGGGCTCTAGGAAACTGTGATGGACATTTGTCACTACCTGATGTTTTATAGAACAAATGATTAATCAGTTAATTGAGACAATCATTTTCAGATCAGTGGATAATGAAAATAATTAGTTGCTGCCCTAATAACATTACCTTTTTTACACTACAAACTTATGTCAAACTGTACATTTTTACTCCACAAATCCTGTGGTGACTGTTGGATTTCACAGGGATTCTGAGGATGCTGTTTACGGGCGTGATGGTTATGACTATGATGGCTACCGCCTGCGTGTCGAGTTTCCTAGAAGTGGAAGGGGAGGTGGTGGTGGTGGTGGTGGTGGAGGTGGTGGAGCAATGGGACCACCAAGGGGAAGGAATGGTCCCCCCTCTCGACGCTCAGAGTACAGGGTTGTTGTGTCAGGTGGGTGATGTGTTCCTCTCTCTGCAGGTTGTGCTTATCTCTTTACCTTCAAGTTTATGGATGAATGTACGAATCTTATGCCACTTTTTCCTGTCAGGCCTACCTCCCAGTGGGAGCTGGCAGGACCTGAAGGATCACATGCGAGATGCAGGTGATGTATGTTACGCTGATGTGTACCGTGATGGCACCGGGGTAGTGGAGTTTGTACGCAAAGAAGACATGACCTACGCTGTCCGTAAATTGGATAACACCAAGTTTCGCTCTCATGAGGTACGTAAGGGGTTACAGCCTCAGGCTAACTTAATAAGGAATGGCTCTGGGACTACATTTTGGAAGTAAACGTTTTTTTCAAATGAAGAAAGCAGGAGTGAGGGTGAAAATGACTGGGCAGTAAGTAAAGGCCAACGTAAGTTTGAAAAGCTATGTAATGTTGCTTTGCATCATAGTTCTGGATATGCCTGTCATTCGTGGACTGATGACAATGATGGTGGCATGTTAAGACTAGATTTTTAGATTAGATTCAACTTTATTGTCATTGCACATGTCACAAGTACAAGGCAACGAAATGCAGAATAATGTTAAGAATAATCTTCAATGATTGGCTTATTTATCATAATATTTTGGCCAAATATACATTGATATATTTTGATCCAAGTGTAGGCTTTACTAGTAGTTGATCATGATTTCAAGAAAAACATAGATTAAATATAATTGGCCTGTTCTGTCTTTATTTAGCAGTAGATATACAGTGGGGCAAAAAAGTATTTAGTCAGCCACCAATTGTGCAAGTTCTCCCACTTAAAAAGATGAGGGAG